>CM034151.1:593282565-593557565 GCA_019776745.2 Taxus chinensis | reverse complement strand
ATACATGATTACACCATTCATGAATGATTGTTAAGATTCTAATTCAAAATAATAAGATTATTTCTTGACTTCGGTAACTTAAGAAAAATATACATATTGGCCAATGTTAATGGGAAATTGAGGGAGAAAACCATCAATTAAAGGGATAAATTGGGTGGGATGAAGCTAGACGGTAATGGATAACTATGTACCTCAATGGATAATAGATTATTGAGTAAACCAATAGAGCTTGTAGTAACATATATGACTCACATTATGTAAAAAGGACTAATTGATCTTATAAAAATATAATGGGAAATAATTGTGAAGGACACATAGGATATAAATGAAATATACATGAGTTGACATGCACATGGAAGTGAGAATCAAGTATGTAAAATATTGGGTTTGAAGAGAGAGATTCAAGTTTATTAAAATATGTTAAAAGGAAGAGAGAATTAGATAGACTAGGTATGGCCTTAATCAATAACAATTTTTATCTTATTTTTTCTTTATATATTGGTCTACAAAGATAAATAAATGTATCTATACTTAGATGTGATGGTTATTTTGTTAGATCTATTAATTTGAGTTTTCAAGTTCAAGCCTCATACCATTATTAAATATAAAATGAACTATGTTATTTAAGAAATAAAACCATAAAATAATATTTACTGAGAAATAATTTATTATCATGGGAAAATGGCCAAGACACTTTGTTGTGTAGCAAGGTGTTACAGGTTTAATTCTCGACCCCTAATATTTTATTAAGCCTAAATTATTAAAAGATAAAATTTAACCACCTTAATAATGAAAATAAGTGAATCCTTAACAAGTGATAAAGTTCTATACTATGTAATAGAGGGGTCTCAATTTCAACCCCATCCTAATGATTTTTCCATTCTGGAGATTAAAATGAATGAAATATAACTAGAAACCAAGATAAGATATTTGGTTATAGCTTGTTGAGATATTCAAAAGAGATTAATTGGGTTAACCATAAAGATTTAATTATCAAGTAATTTATTTGAAAGATTGAACCATAAAAGATAAGTTATCCTTTAGAAAGGGGTCATGACCTACGAAGACCTAGTGACAAGCAAATATTATGAGAAAAAGGTTTTGATATTATAAATATATTAAAAAAATTAAGTCAAAATTTATAAAGGAAACATTTATTATGACTACACACACCTAAGAGAGATAGGTAAATTATGAAAAGCCCTCTAGATATAATTAGTCATATTCACAAAAACTTGTCATAACATGTTTAACGTAGCCATGTGGATTACAAAATTATAATTTTATTTTATGCTTAAATTATTTTTAGGGGATAATATAAGGATTATATATGTATTTATGAGACTTGGATGACTACAAGTATTTTTTAACCTATAGAGTGTAACACATTCACCTTATATATTGGAATTATGTTAAATTGTAAGCAATGTAACAACACTTACAAACTCATAATGATGATGTTGAGTATTAAAAAGGTAACATAAACCTACACTATCTCTCTCTCACACACAGATCAATTTATCTTTATTATTGTTTTTGTACCTGACATAAATATTCAAAATTTTACATAGATTGCCAATTCTTATGGTATAGAATATGGAATCAACTTTTTGATACAATCATGTATATGAAATTTTATTCTTGATCTTGCACATAGAAAATCTAATGATTATAATTTATAAAAAAGACAATGTTTTGGAGTATGAATATGTTTATTTGTTGGACATATTAACAAATATCTTATAGATTGGAGATTACTATGGAAAACTAGGTTTAGGATTCTCGTAATTATGATTCTCATAATTATTATGGGATAATTACCAAATTTTATATTTATTGAGTGCTTCTCCTAGTTAAGAATGATGTAATCATTATTAAAAAGGTAAAGTAAAAATTAACCAAAGCCTGAGGATTATGAGATACTATGAATTCATACATTAGATATTGATTGTTATCATTTATAAAGCTTATATATTTAAGTTTTAGTAAACTATATTTAAAATTATTTTTTAATCTAAACATTAATAATTTAATATTAGATATGTAGACACCTATAATTTATCTTGAGCAATTTAAATACTTAAATTGTGCTAATTATACCCTTTCCCGCAAATTGACAACATATCGTCAATATCGCACATTTTCTCTAATATCGTCATTAATTAATTACATTACATTAGTTAATAAACTATTATATCCAACGAAAATCAATTAATGAACTTCCATTAATCAACTCTCCATTCTATCTATATTAATTAATTAATTAAGCCCTCCTTTCTATCTAGATTAATAAATTATTTCTAATTAATTAAGCTCCCCTTTCTATCTATATTAATTAATTATTTCTAATTAATTCATACCCCTTTCTATCTAGATTAATTAATTATTCTTAATTAATTTAATTCTCTCTTCTATCTAATCAATAAATAATCATTTATTTGATTAAAATCCTCTCATAACATAAATCATACTAACTATTCCTATAAAAAGATTTTATAAGCTTACACACCTATTAATTAAGCACTTTGGTTAATTAATAGACCCCCTCCATCCCCATGAGTCACTAGAGGACAAACTAAACTCTCCTAAAGTAAACTCAACCACTTCTAAACCATGCTTATCCATAACTAACCTAGCTTTGTTATTATCCCACATATAATAGGATGCAAAGCTTCTTCAAACCATTGGGTTATAAAAGGAACCCTCCTCTAACCTTTCTACTTACACCTAAATGAGAATAGAGCTTATACTATAGCCATTTTTATCATCTTAGATAATTATTTCATTAGAAGAGCTAGATATCTTCATTTCTTGCTTTCATCCATCCAAGTTTTGAAGTGCCTAAGACTTCGCCACTACATCCAAGATCTCATTGAAAATGGAGAGATAGAAGTTGACACCCTAGAGAGAAATAAAATGCCAAACATAAAGATGGGGATATTCAAAGAACCATTTCCTAAACATGGAAAATTGGATGAGAAAATGCCAGATCAAGGAGAGTCACCCTAAAGCTACAAAGCTGCAAACTGTCCATACACTAAAAATGAAAATAATCATTATGACTCACTCATTGGATGTGTCCACTCTTCTAATGAACATGTGAATACCATTAGGATCAAAGGAAAGGATTTTTATACGGTAATAAGGTGTGCTAGTCTCATGATCCTAGAACCCTTTCTGTCAACCCCTCAGGATGAGCAATATAACCTCTTAGAACAACTTGAGAAGACATCTACCAAGATTTCAATCTTAGATCTTCTTAAGATATCAAATGTACATAAGGAAATCTTATACAAAACTCTCCAGGGGTCAGGAGTGCCAATGGAAGTAAACCCTTCACATTTACAAGCCGCGGTGGCAAAAATTACACCGACTGAACATATCTCCTTTAGCCACAAGGAAATCCCCAACAAAGATCACACACATAATATTCCCCTGTATATAGAGGTATTTATTACTCGTTAAAAGATAAAATTGGTGTTTGTGGACAATGGGTTAGGATTGAATATATGCACATTGAAACTAATTAAACAACATGGAACACATAGAGGAAGATCTAGAGTCCCATATCATTACCATAACCACTTACGACGATGCAGAGTGGGAATCAGTCTGGAACAATCACATTTCCGATGGAAGTAGGACTAACTTGTCACCACATACAAAGTTTCACGTCTTAGATTTGGAAATTCCTTATAATATGCTTCTTGGCCACCCATGGATTCATGCCATGTAAGCCATACCATCAACATTCCATCAATGCATCAAGTTAAAACATGAAAGACACACTTTTACAATTCAAGGAGATCTAGAACCCTTCGCTCACTGTAAGAGCTCTCAACAACTTTGCACGTAAGGGTACATATACATGTCCTTCTGTGGATATAGTTGTTCCCCTTCAATTAGAAGCTATGGAATCACGATTAGATTCAGACTCCCTAAGACACTTGCACTCATGTGAGGCTTCTACATCTACCTCTCCCTTTGATTCATGGGAGATGAAAATTTTGGAATATGGTTGTGGAGAATACAATGTGCAACAATATCTCCTAGTTTCAAACCTATATTTATCACCAAAAACAAGAGGAAGGGCCAACTATCATTTCAAGCAACCTAGAGATGAACGAACTATTGGGAAATTCTTACTTGGGGGATTACTTGTAGAAGAGAAATTGTTGGACCCACCTACAACTTGGGTCCCCTGAAGGACACTCATCCGACCTACATACCAAAAAATCCCTGAATATGAGAAACCTATATGAATGATGTATTATATGGGCTATAAAGGCCTAGGATGTGGAAAAACGAGAAAGGACCAAGGGAACCAGTTCCCACTTCCACATTTCAAAATGGAAAGCTATGGTATTAACATTCAACCATATGGATTGCACCCCAATGATCAAGATGCTACCTATTCTAAGCGTGAGGATAGCTCTGATTATTTAGACAGTGACACATATTCCCATTGTAGCCAATATGAGGATCTTACCTCCACCAACCTATTCATGGATACCTTTGTCCTTACCTTAACCCCCACTGAACCTAAAATTGACCTTGTCTACCCTTCCCTTGTTGATTGGGACCAACAACGTCATGTGTCCATTGGACCTCTTTGAGAATGATGAGGCCATTGTAGAATTCATGGGAATACGAGATACAATTCCAATTGGAGACCATAAGAAAGGTTTCTACATTGAATTAGATACCTGTGCATATTTTGGAGAGGAAGATGAGCTTCATGGTTAGCAAAACTTCTGAAAAAGTGAGGGAAAAATTTCCAACGAAAATGCCTTAGAAAAAATAAAAAGTCTAAGTCACACAGTGAAAACCTCTTTGAGGCACTGGTTGACAAACAAGTAAAAAAATTAATGGACAAGAAGAAGTGACCATGCCAAGGGTGAAAATCTCATAGAGACACCCTTGGAAGAAGATCTCAACCTTCCTCCCGATCCTACACATATGGAGGATATGTCAAAAATGTTGGTAGAAGAAACCATTGACGTAAACATTGGAATATAAAGAAGACCCAAAGATAGTCAAGCTGGGAGCTTCGCTCTTCAGTACAAGAACAAAAGAAATTCACCTTGCTTCTCAGATAATTTGTGGATATATTTGCATGGTCTTATAAAGATATGTTGGGCTTGGATCCAACTGTTGGTAGTGCACAACTTAGTTGTGCATCGCAGACGCAAATGCCTATTAAACAGAAGCTAAGGAAAATATGCATCCACGGGTGGCTCTTCTGGTTAAAGAGGAGTTAGAAAGACTATGCTAGCAACAGGGTTCATTAGACCTATTAACTACTTTGAGATGGATATCGAATGTAGTTCCAATACAAAAGAAACCTAGTAGGCATCAGAATTTGCACATATTTTAGAGACATCAACAAGGCATGTCCAAAAGATGGATTTCCTTCTTGCCCAATATTGACATGATTGTCGATTCAACTGTAGGCTATGAAATGCTATCTCTTATGGATGGATTTTCTAGATATAACCAAATCAAGATAGTGGAATAAGATCAGTATAAGATGGCCTTTACAACCCCTTGGGGAACATTTTTATCAGGTAATGCCCTTCGGCCTAAAAAATGCTAGTACAACCTATCAACGGGCCATGACAATAATATTCCATGATATGATTGCATGAAATCATGGAGGACTATGTAGATGATATCCTAGGGAAGTCCAAGACAAGAGAAGACCACCCTAAAGTTTTTTGACGCATCTTTGAATGTCTGCAGGAATATAAGGTTAGGTTGAATCCAAAGAAATGTGTGTTTGGAGTATTATCAGGGAAGCTGCTAGGCTTCATTGTATCAAGGAGAGGGATTGAGGTAGACCCAGCCAAAGTCACTGCCATTACTGAAATGCCTCCTCCCAAGAATATCAAATAGTGCAGCGTAGCTACAAGGAAAAATACAAGCCATTCACCACTTCATTTCACAGCTTGCTGATAAGTGTCATTCCTTTACTCATCTGCTTAAAAAGGATGTTGATTTTGTTTGGGGACCAGAGCAACACACATGCCTTTTCCTTGCTTAAACAATACTTAGCCAATCCACCTGTCCTCATGCCTCTAACCCCAGGTGAGCCACTTTTTCTATACATATCTACTACATAATTTTCTATTGGTGCACTTTGCTTGCACAATATGACCTAAGCCAAAAAGAAAAAAGTTGTGTACTACCTTAGTCGTACCTTGATTTCCTATGAGCTCAACTATCCCCAAATTGAAAAATCTTGTCTGGCTATTGTTTTTACTTTTCAAAAAATCTTCCATTACCTATTGAACAATAAAACCAAGCTTATATCTAAAGTTGACCCACTTAAATACCTATTGTCAAAACCTACCCTTACAGGTAGAATGGCTAATTGGATCATTCTACTCAGTGAATTTGACATTGAATATGTACACCATAAATTAGTTAAAGGACAAGTACTTGCTGACCAATTAGCAGAAGCACCTTTACCTAGAATAAAGCCTATAAGTCTAGAGCTTCCAGATTCATCACTAATGTATATTGAAGAATCTGTCATGTGGCAGATCCACTTTGATGGATCATTCACTTTCCATGGTTCAAGGGCAGGAGTAGTACTAATCACTCCTTCAGGAGACCCCATACTGCAAGCTTTCCGTCTTGGTTTTCCTTGCACAAATAACATTAGCAGAATATGAGGCACTCATCGCTGGGTTGAAGCTGGTGATCAAGTGGAATATCCACCATGTCAAGGTCATTGGTGACTCACAATTGATTATCAAACAAGTCAATGATGAGTACAAGGTCAAGGATGACAAGCTCATCCCATACAAGAAACTGGTGGAAACTCTGAAAGAATACTTTGTGCATATTACCTTTGAGAAAATTCCAAGGGCACAAAACCAGATCTGTAGATACAATGGAGATAGTGGGTTCTATGCTGCAGATTCCACCAGAAAACAATGATATGCCATTTTTTGTTGAAAATCTACATCAACCTACATATGATATACCAGAATCATGTCTAAGCATGTGAAGTTGTTGGTCCCTACTCCCCTTGGTATGCACCTATCTATGACTACCTTAAAAGTGGTACCTTCCCTACTAACATTTCCCGATCCGAAAAACAAAGCCTTATCCACCAAATAGCCCATTACACCCTCCTAGGAGGTACACTCTATCTTCATGGCTATGATGGGAATATGTTGCATTGTCTAGATGTAGCAGAGTCGGTCCAAGTGATCAAGGAAGTACATGAAGGGGTGTGTGGTGCCCATACAAATGGAATGGTCCTAGCAAAGAAGTTGTTATGGGTGGGCTACTACTGGCCTACTATGGAGACAAATTGCTGCAACCATGTCAGGAAATGTGTTCTATGTCATAAGTATGGAAATTTCATCCATGCACCATCATAACCATTGTAACCAATTACAACACCATGGCCATTTTCCAAATGGGGACTGGATTTAATAGGGAAGCTCACCCCTACCTCATCTGATGGTCATACCCACATCATCACAACCACATAATATTTCACTAAGTGGGTGGAGGTTGTTCCATTAACATATGTTACAGGTGCTCAGATATCAAAGTTCATCATGAATCACCTTATTTGTCGGTATGGTATTCCTGCGGCCATAGTTACTGACAATGGAAAATCATTCAAGAACAAGACGGTGAAATATATTTGTCACCGATTTCAAATAAGATTAAAGTGGTCTACGCCATATTACCCTCAAGGTAATGGGAAAGCCGAAGCCACTAACAAAACATTGGTTCAGATCATGGAAAATATGGTGAGTAAGATAGGTTGTAACTGGCATTTGAAAATTCACCCAACCCTCTAGGCTTATAGGACCTCCATTTGCACTCCTACTGGTGTGACACCCTACTCCCTAGTGTTTGGAACAAAATCTATCATCCCATTGGAAATAGAGCTTCCTTCCCTAAGGATATCTCTTAGGGATTATCTGGACAAAGATGAGGATTACAGAGTGGCCAGGCTGGCAGAATTGGAACTCCTAGATGAAAAGTGCATCTGTGCCCTTAACCATCTCAAGGTATATCAAAATAGAGTCTCCCAAACTACAACAAAAGGATCAAACCTCGTCAATTTGAGGTCAGAGATTTGGTCATGAAAGAGAATCAGTTCAACACAAGGGCAGAAAGAGAGAAGAAAGGCAAGTTCAAACCACACTGGTTAGGACCTTACGTCATTGTGGAAAAATATGGAACATGAGCATACAAAATTTCTCATCCTGAATGGAGATGAGCTCCATGAGCCTATGAATGCCATGCACCTTAAGCGGTTATATGCTTAAACATGGTGCAAAATAAAAAAACAAACAAAAAAGTAAAAAAGGATCAAAATACAAAAAAGTTCAAAAAAGAAAAAGAAAAAGAGAAAGTAGGTCATCCATATGTGAAAACCACACAATTGTGGCACTTTGGATAGATCCCTTGGTGAAAACCAGCTTCCGATGCCTTGGGAGGACTCATTGTTCACAAGCATCTGGTTTCTAGGGGGTACTTTTACTTAGCCTGGGGCTAGTTCCACTCTGGCATCCAAGATTCCCTGTGAGCCTATCCTTGTCAAGCCTTGATCCGGTTGTTTCTCCTCTTGTAAATCAGTGAAGGGATTTCCTTTGTATATTCCCCATCTAACGCTGGGGGCACCTTCACACTTTCACCTTCCTATTTATAAATACGTGGTGCATGCCCTTGTATATTCTCCATCTAACACTGGGGGCATCCACGTTTCTCAGTTTCCTGTACATAGCTTCAGAAAACCTTAGAAAATCACAAAAACATTCAAATATGTTCAAAAACAAAAAAAAATCGCAAAAGACTTGAAAAACCTGAAAATAAACAATAAAAAACAATAAAACACAAAACAATAGAAAAACACAAACACAAAAACAATAGAAAATTGTTTCACAAAATTCCCACAAATGCAAAATGCACTAAAAACAATCTTACAAAAACATAGCTTTAGTTTACTTGCTTTATCTTGTTTCTTGCTTTGTTTGTTAGTTTGTGTACATTGATTGCTTGTATAGTTTTCTGCTTGCTTGTACATTTGTATAGTTTGTCACTTAAACATACTTTGTTAGATTCATCTTTTCTTGCTTAGATTAGATTCATTCTTACTTGTACATATGAAGTGTGTTTTTGCATGCTTGTAAATAATTGTACATAGTTGTGTTAATTCATGTTGTTTAGCAATGTATATTTGATAGGTTTGTTAACATTTGCTTGTGTTTTCTTGTCGCATGTACATAGTTTTGTTATCACATCATCATATCTCCATCTATATCATCACATCTAACATCATCTATACATCATATATAAATAAAATGCTACGTGTACATCATACATGTATGCTAAGCTAATCATCACATATCATATCATCAAATGGGGGCAAGAGGGATCACAAATATCAAAATCTATCCCCCCCGCACCAATATCATCATATCATCCCATCCACTAATCTAGAACATCACATATACAATACAATTGATATCATCTATGGATCTATCATAAAAATCAAACACATGTGATACGTCATCAATATCCATCATGGTACATACATAAGAAATAAAATCAGACAACATCATGATCCAATCCTCATCCATAACCATAGTAATCATCATGAATCATATAAATATGTGGCATGTCTAAATGCTAATTAATGCTAGTAAATACAAAATTAAATGCGTAAAAAGACCAGGAAGGGTTGGGGTACTCACGAATGGTCCATCATCATCATTCTGGACATACTCTCAAATGGTATCAACACGTGTCTATGGTGATTCTACACCCTATCCATCTCACTCGTCACTCGCGGTAACTCACGGTAAAAATTTGGTAGGGTTTGGTAGCAAATGTACTGATCACGATGATTTACCCCCCTCAGGAGGGGTATATTTGGCTATTTTAACCCACCATGATGCCCTAGGGGCATGTTTTGACCACGTGATCACTCTAACACTTCTTCTATCCACCGTAATGATTGTTTTTATTAAATAATCATTTTTAACTCCTTTTCACCATGTCGGGGCGTGTTTTTGCTACCTAACGCACCGTTTCTTCTCCCTAGGGAAATTTTCTTTCTTTTAGGTGATCTCCTATTTTCTCATTTCTTCTAAAAAATCAAAAATCCCTAAACATTACAAAAATCAATTTTTTTTCAAAAAACATAGAAAAATACAAACACATAAAATTTCAAAATTTCTCAAAAATCCTAAAAATTGTAAAATTTACAAAAATAGGTAAACAACCCATAGCAGCTGAAACTCGTGTCTTGCGCATGGTATTCATTCCATATCTTGCTAGAATTTTCACATGTTCACAAATCAAATGACTCACGGATCATCATATTTACAACCATTTACAAAGCTAGCCTACTTGCTTCGTCGGTACTCTGGGGCACATCCAGTTGCCTGATACTTGTTTCATTGCGCACAATGCTTTATCATTGGACCCGACATCCTTCATCATTTTCCCTTGCATGTATCCTTGCTAGGGGCATCATTTTTCACCCTTGTCATCAATCATGAACATTTGGGGATCTTCAGCTTGATAACAAAACATTTGTACAACCGTCTTGACCATTGTTGGTTTGAGTATGTGTGTTTGTACTTGTTTCCCTATTAAATGAGCTTGTTTCCTTCTCATATTGCATTGATTTTTGTATGTTGCATTGAGTTGGTGTTTTCAGCAATGGAAAATTGTTCATAGTATGGATTTTCATGTCATTCTACTTTTTTCGTATGCTTATATTTTTAATAAGGACCGATGACGTAGATCTTTGGCAATATGATGACACTAAAGTTGTTTCAATACACTGGATGAAAGCTTTCTCTTTTCTTTCCATCTTCATTCCTCTTCTACATCATTCTCCTATCAACACTATTCTTCTGATTCACCTGGGGCATCCTGCCCCTACCCATTCTTCTATCCATTTCTCTCACCTTTTTTGATCATCATCACCTTCTTTCATCACCCCATCGACACTCGAGGGGGCATCTCTCACTTCTACTAATTTTTCTTCTACCCCTTCAAAATTTTATCTATCTACTATCTTTGAAGTGGTGTCACTTACGCCACCCCAAAGAGGGGAAAATGTAGACACCTATAATTTAGCTCGAGCAATTTAAATACTTAAATTGTGCTAATTATACCCTTTCCCACAAATTGACGACATATCGTCAATATCACACATTTTCTCTGCTATCGTCATTAATTAATTACATTACATTAGTTAATTAACTCTTCTATCCAACAATGATGCCAATTAACGACCTTCTATTAATCAGCTCCCTTTTCTATCATTAATCAACTCCCCTTTCTATCTAGATTAATTAATTAATAATTAATTAAGCTCCCCTTTCTATCTAGATTAATTAATTATTTATAATTAATTAAGCTCCCCTTTCTATCTAGATTAATTAATTATTTCTAATTAATTAATACCCCTTTCTATCTAGATTAATTAATTATTCTTAATTAATTAATTCTCTCTTCTATTTAATCAATAAATCATCATTTATTTGATTAAAATCCTCTCATAACATAAATCATACTAACTATTCCTCTAAAAAGCTTCTATAAGCTTGCACACCTATTAATTAATCACTTTGGTTAATTAATAAACCCCCTCAATCCCCATGAGTCACTAGAGGACAAACTAAACTCTCCTAAAGTAAACTCAACCACTTCTAAACCATGCTTATCCATAACTAACCTAGCTTTGCTATTATCCCACATACAATAGGATGCAAAGCTTCTTCAAACCATTGGGTTATAAAAGGAACCCTCCTCTAACCTTTCTACTTACACCTAAATGAGCATAGAGCCTATATTATAGCCATTTTATCATCTTAGAGAATTCTTCCATTAGAGGAGCTAGCTATCTTCATTTCTTGCATTCATCCATCCAAGTTTTGAAGTCATATGGAGATATGTCAAATGGTCTTGTAGCCATGGATTGACAAGACTCCATTCTTGAAAACCTTGGGATTCAAGCATACAATCAACCCTTTTGATTGCTAAGGATCTAAATAGGTTCATTTCATTAGCATTCAATTAGAGATAGAGGTTAATTTGTTTAGCATGTTAGTTTGAATCTTCATTTCATGTTCTAATGCAAATATGTTAATATATTAGCTTTGCTTAAGCTCTAAGCATGATGGTATATTGATCTAGTTAGCATTGTATTGAAGCTATTAGGTGTTAGCTTTGATTTCCTTTGCATTGTTAACTAATTCATATATTCTTATTAAATGTCCATTGTAACATATTCTCTTTTAATTTAATTTCATTCATTTGCAATACACAACATTGTTTAATATTTATTTACAACTAATCTAAGAAAACAAAAGTTTTACTTAATCATTTATCAAATAGTGTTTTCATTATTAAATTATTTCTTATTACTTTATTTATATGTCCTTAGATCTATTAACTATTTGTAAAGAAATTGGACACATGTACAAGATTAAACGTTTCTATTGAAACCCTACTACTAGGTTTTTGAGATTTTCCCCCATATTAATCCTTAAAATGGGTAAAAACATATAATAACTAAGAAAAAAAGGATCAAAATCACATGTAGGGAAAATTACTAAGTATAGAAGGTTTGCAAGATAAATAAAGTACACATAAATTATATTTTGCTTACTCTCTAATTTCACATTAATGTTGTGTAATGTTGATAAGGTAAACACCTTAGTATTGGTACCTAAAGGGGAGCTATTTATTATAAAAGGTGGATTAAGATCAATCAAAGGGATGGCATGGGATTCTCTATGTGTGGTTTAATAAATGAATTACAATTTATCTTTTCTAATTTAACTAAAAGTCACTAAAATATTTGGTTAAGGTGTGCTAAGGTGTGATTTCTTAACTCATTTAAAAAATCTACATTAAAATAATATTATCATTACATGAATATCAATGTTCTCAACATTTTTACATCAACATTAGTAGATATGAAAAATTTAGCTTTAATATCAATTATTATAGTTCAATGCAAAACACACACAAGAAAACAAGGATTTTGAGAAAAACATAGGACCAACAATCACAATGAAATTAAGATTTGAAATATAAATCCCTAAGGGTGAGGAATGAAACCTTAGATTGGCTTGGATCAATAGAAAAGCATGTTCACCAAAATGTAATATGGTGTTTAGGTTTATGATCCCAAATATTATTACTGGTGGTATAATATATTCCATTGAGAGAGATGAGATTGGTTGGTTATTCAAAGCCAAAATCCAAGTGAATGAAGCTCAAATTTTATGGTACGATGAAAGGTAATATGGGTAGGGAGAGGGGTGGTGGAATAATAAAATATAGTGACTTGGTAATGGAATATTAGGGAATCTAGACCAAATACTATATACATAAGTTATGGCCATTATTAGAGGTCTTAAGTATGTTAAATCCTTACAAATAAAAAAATTGATCTAGTCAAGTTTACCATCCTAAATAGATAATTAGTAAGTTGATTAAAAAGAAATGTGGGAGATTGCTCAATTATTCAAAATGTGGCTTCTACTAATTTTTAGGGAAGGCAACATAGTAGCATATATTTTATATTTTACATAGGTGTTAATGTCAATGATTTGGAAGCATAGAATGTGATGGATGATATGCTATAAATAACCATATTTTTACCCATTCATTGTTAACATAGTTAAGTTAATACATTGATTAAGAAAATTGAATGATTAGTGGGTACGTGCACCAAGTTGGGGGGCCAAAAAGTGGGAAAAACCCTAAAAATAGTCAAAACATGTACACGTTTTTCCATAATGCATTCCCGTTATATTTTTCTTGGTTTGGTGATTACTGAGCCTAAAAATGTGTACGCGTTATAATGCGTACATGTTATAACGTGTACATTTTTTGCATAGTATGGACTATATATGTGTATTTGGGGGGCTTATACTTACAAAAATAAATGTTTAAGTACAAGAAATAATAAAAGTGTAAAAAATAATAAAAGTATAATATTTATTTTATTATTTCTTATACTTTAAATTTATTTTAGTAAATATAAGAAGTTAGAGTCACTCTGTACCTGATGGAAGTGGTCCTGTAGCTCCAACAATTATAATTAAGAAGATAGTTTTTTAAAATCTAATCTATTTAGTACTTAATCATTTTTAGGATTTTAGTACAACTTTCAGGGCACATATATTGTAGTCGGTCTTTGTTTTGAGAGAACATATAGTCATTTTGTATGGTTTTTGTCTTTCTAAGTTGGATTTTGGCCCTACCACTGCTTGAATTGGTACCAATTTTTAAATTTTCTCTATAATTCCCTTTAGTGACCATGAATCAACTCTATGATGCTTGTCTACTTCTTTACTAAAATTAGATCATCACTTTTTAGATAGATGATTAATCCTTGAATGGGATTCTTGTCCTATGGTAAAAATGAGGTGATTGTAATGCACCTACTCCTTAAGGTGTGATCACACCAGTAGGTGTTGAATAAGTTTTTACAAATAGTACCAAGTGAGTTGCATAAACTTAACTCCGATGAATGCTCATTCTTAGAAACATGGTGCTTCGTATATAAATATCATCCCCTCACCTTTTCTATCTCTAAAATAATCCTTTTATGGAATCAAATTCACGATTCTCATACATGTTTTTGCTCATATGTCTCTCATGGAGACAAAAGATGCCTTAATACTTCACACATGATGGTCCTTGATACCTCGGTGGCATGACTAGCTCATTTTAGCTTGTTCTAAAGGGTATTCAATTAGCTACAAAATTGGCAAAAATGGTATTTTTGGGCCTTCAGAGGAAGTAGTCTCTCATAAAAAATAAATGAGTTGAGCGATCACCTTAGACACTATTCCCTACACGCTAAAACAAATTGAATGATCTTATTAGGAATTTCCTTTGGATTAGGGTTTATGATTTAGGGTTTAGGGCTCAAGTTTTGGGGTTTAGGACCTAAGGTTTAGGGTTTAGGGTTTAGTGTTTAGGGATCATGGTTTGGATTTCAGGGTTTAGGGTTTAGGGCTCAAGGTTCATGGTTTAGGGTTTAAGGCTCAAGGTTGAGGGTTTAGGGTTTAGGGTTGAGGGTTTATGGCTTGTAATTTAGGGTTTAAGTTTGAATGTTCATGTTTAAGGGTTCAGGGTTTAGGGTTTGGGCTTAGGGCTTTGGTTTCAGGGTTTAGGGCTCAAGGTTTAGGGTTTAGGTTTTAGGGATCAGGGTTTAGGTTTTAGGGTTGAGGGTTGAGGGTTTAGGGTTTAGGGCTTAGGGTTTAAGGTTAAGGGCTCAGGGCTCAGGGTTTATGGTTTATGGTTTATGGTTTAGGGTTTAACACTCAGGGTTTAGGGCTTAGATTTTAAGGTTTAGGGTTTAGGGTTTAGGGTTTAGGGTTTAGGGTTTAGGGTTTAGGGTTTAAGGTTTAAGGGTTATGGTTTAGGGTTTAGGGCACTGGGTTTAGGGCTTAAGACTTAGGGTTTAGGGGTTAGGGTTTAAGGTTCAGGGTTTAGGCTCACCCATTCACTCACTGTAATGTTCTATGTATTACCCATTATTATAAGTATTAAAAGAGAGTATTCAACTAAAAAGGGTTCATCTAATTCATAGGAAGAACATTCAAAGGAAGTCATCCCAATTTAATTCCTTTCATTTGTTGATATTTTGAAGGAGGAAAATTCCAAATATCTAAGAACAATTTAGTACAAATAAATATTACCCAATACAACTATCTTATTTTTCCCACCACATGGGAACTATTTCACTCACTGTAATATTCTATCTTACCCATTCTTATGAGTATTGACAGAGAGTATTCAAATGAAAAGGGTTCATCGACTTTATAGGAAAAAAATTCAAAAAGAGTCATCACAATTTGATGTCTTTCATCTGTTGATATTTTTAAGGAGGGAAATGTTAGATATCCAAGAAAAATTTGGTACAAAGAAATATTTTTGATGCTCGTTTGAATAATTCTTTCAGTTGCAAGCTGTTGTGATCGAAGGTTTCATTTGAAGAACAAAGCTTAATATGTGCAGTGCTTGTGTAAGATGGAAATTTGAGAGGATTTCTGAGGTTCAATTTTATTTTCCAAGATGCATTTCTCCAATGTTTGAAATTTTTTCTCCAGATGTAACGACATTCTGATTCAAACACTTAATGATTCTTGAATGTCCAATCCTTCCACAGACCCCACTAGTCCTTGATCCTTGGATACAAGGAGAAACTATTACTTTGATTAGATTTATAACGATAGAGATATTTGTAAATTCATATTATGACCTCTAAATTTGTATGAATTTCAAGTTGTTTGGAAATCACATAATACCCTTCACTAGGCTTGATGACTACCCATATCTTTTTGAAGGAAGTTTTGAAAACATCCACAAGTTTATCATAGAAGGAATTATCAATGAATGAAAGGTCACTAAGTTATAGGCTAGCTGACTCCCATTCAAAACTAAACAAGAAATATTTACTAGGTGATTGATAACCCCTTCGTGTTCTTAGAAATTCCCTTATTACTATGCTTATTTTGAACACTTCAAGAAGTTATGTCAAATTTATTATCCATTCCATTAGCAAAAGAGATTTCTCTTTGTCTAGAGGAGAGGATACTTCAGGCAATTCAGTTCCACGTTGGAATATTCTTTGTGTTTCTTCCATTTCCTTTGAGATTAATTTTTGTGTTGCGATGGTTATTTTTTCCAACTTCCAATGGGTCATCCTCACTTACATAATACCATACATGTAAATATGAGAAATGTGAAATTCAAGTGCACAAGCATATGTGGGGAGAAATAGGTTTAGAAGAGATGTGTAATATGCATTGCAAAGCACAAGGTAGATGTCATATCCATTTAGTTTCTTATCCCACCTCACATAAACAAGGTATTTGTACAAGAAGACTCAATGATGGTTCTAGGCACAAGACTAGGAAATATGGTCCTAATATTGATATTCAAAAATATGAACTCACTCACAAGATCTACTAGAAACATATGAGGTTTAGGGGTTAGAACTTAGGGCTCTAGATTTAGTGTTTAGTATTTAGAGCTCAGGGCTCATGGTTTAGGGTTTAGGGTATAGGGTATAGGGTTTAGGATTTATTTTTTAGGGTTTAGGGTTTATTATTTTAGTTTTAGGGTTTAGGGTTTATAGTTTAGGCTTTAGGTCTCAGGGTTAAGGGTTGAGGGTTAAGGATTTAGATTACAGAGTTTAGGGTTTAGAGTTTAGTGTTTAGGGCTCAAGGTTTAAGGTTTAAGGTTTAGAGTTTAGGTTTTAGGGTTTAGGGTTTATGATTCAATGCTTAGGGTTTAAGGGTCAGGGTTTATGATTTATTTTTTAGAGTTTAGGGTTTATCCCTTAGGGCTCATGGTATAGGGTATAGGGTTTAGGATTTAACATTTAGGAATTAAGGTTTATGGTTTATGGTTTAGGGCTTAGGGATTAGGGTTTACAGTTTAAGGCTTAGGGTACATGGTTTAGGGTTTAGGGCTCATGGTATAGGGTTCAAGGCTTAGGGTTTAGGGTTTAGGGTTTAGGGTTTAGGGTGCATGGTTCAGGGTTTATGACTCAGGGTTTGGGGTTAGAGATCATGGATCTAGATTTAAGGTTTAGGGTTTAGGGCTCAGGTTTTAGGGTTTAAGGTTTAGGGCTTAAGAATCAGGGTGTAGGGTTCACAACTCATGGTTTAGAGTTTAGGGTTTAGGGTTTAGGGGTTAGGGTTTAGGGATTAGGGTTTGGGGTTCATGGTTAATTAGGTTTAGGGTTTAGTGTTTATGGTTAGGGTTACGGGTCGAGGTTAAGGACTTAGGGTTTAAGGTTTGGGGTTTAGGATTTAGGGCTCATGGTTCAGGGTTTAAGGTTTAGGGTTTAGGGTTCAGGGTTCAAGGTTTAAGGTTATGGTTTAGGATTTAGGTTTTAGGTTTAGGTTTAGGATTTAGTGTTTATGGTTAGGGTTTACGGATCGAGGTAAGGATTTAGGGTTTAAGGTTTGGGGTTTAGGGTTTAGGGCTCATGGTTCATGTTTTAGGGCTTAGGGTTTAGAGTATAGGGTTTAGGGTTTAAGGGTTAAATATCATGGTTTAGGGTTTAGGGGTCACGAGTAAGGGCTGAATGTTTAAGGTTTAGGGTTTTGGGCTTATGGTTTAGGGTTTAGGTTTAGGGCCTCAGGTTTAGGGTTTCGATTGTATAATTTAAACACTAAAAGTAATAGGATGAATATTGAAATCCTTAAAATTACCTATGTACTGACTAGATTATACGATAAAAAACTATCTCCTAAACCATGATAAATGGAGCTGTGACACTAGTTCCGTAAGGTGTAGTTTTGGGCCCCTAAAATATTGGCTAAGTATAAGAAGGCGCATGGGTGCGCAAGGCCTATTTGAATAAGGGTGCGCGTAAGGAGAAAGCACGTAGGATAAGGTTTTAGGAGGGTTTAGTAGAACCAGTGGCACATGTGTGCAAAGGTAAAGAAAAGGTTTTGGGACTTAGCCATATTTGGCATATCAGGTAGAACATGAGGAAAGCATGACCCGACTGCACATGCAGAGTGGATAAGGTGCCAATCTGGCAACTTGGTGCCCATGAAAGGAATATACCTTACGATAGAAGATTCCAAAAGGTCATCATGGTGAAGGATGGAGAGCTCGCATGTTTGAAGGAGCATGCTCCCATGGAGGACCACTTGGAAACTTGGCACCCACTTATCTATAACTTCAGAAAGGCATGGTGGTGCTTGTTAAGGCTATAAATACAAGCGCCCACAGAGAAGGATATACATCGAGAGAATGAAAGAGGTGAAGCTATGCAGAAATACTGTAGGAGTTCTATGGGTTGGGTTTAGAGGATCTGTAGGAGTATGATGTATCAAGGGGATGGGTCTGAATATTTTTCTTTGTACTAAGAGGGGATTAAGTCCAGTTTTGATGCATGACATTGGTCTGCACTATTATATGGATCTGTGATAGCCTTAATGAATGTAATGTGATTACCAAACGTATTTAATATGGATATATGTGGTTCCAGTTTTACTTATATCTGTATGGATCGGTTTTATATATATTTCATATGAGTGGGTATAAACCCCTGTGCATTTCCTTTCTGTTGTGATTCAGATCTATGTTTTGTAATGCTTTTCTTATCTAAATGAATACATTGGTCTAGAAGCCCATTCTGAGCTCTAAGATGAATGTATGGTTCGTTTCCATTCTCTTCACTTAAGTTTCTATCATAAATAATGCATTCTCACACAACTCACATAAAGGAGGGGCTCGGTGCTCGTGCACATGCCTCTAGGTGAGCACCCAGTGCCCACTGGGTGATAGGCCGATGCACATGGGATTTCCTTGTTCTTTGAAAGGGCATAAAAATGACTACATCTTGGTTCCGTTGTCCGGGACCTCTTTTCAAAGTTGTTGTGAGAAATGGCATGCATCTTTGTCCTTGTGATGTGTGATGACAGAGTGCCTGACTTTAGAAAGTGTTGAAACGTGGTTCAAGAGCACGGAGGATGAGTTTATTCAAAGATTCATCACTGGATCTGAGTTTAATGCGCGTGGATGGGTAGAAGAGAACCTATACCATGAGCTATATGAGACATTATTTTTACTGACTTCCCAGTAGAGCTATATGAATGGATTTCAGCATACGCATCCAGATCAAGCTGGTACTATAGATCGCGTGTGTGGACCCAAGATGACTATCAGAGGCTGCAGGATGTAGATCTGACTTGGACGGTGTGTTATTGATCACTGGTGGAAGGGAGTGCTGGCCAGTTACACTTTAGAATACACCATTTCAACGTATTCTTTCCCAAAAGTTGTTGAGTTTGAGTTTCTGAGGGAGCCTAGAGGATCATTTTTGAGTGTTATTCCTCTAGCTATAAAGATCTTGGTCATTACTTTGAGTTTAGAAGCATTCCCCATGGCTGGCTAAGCTACTCTGAGCATTGGGTGAGGAAGCTAGGTGGAGGAAGATGAAGGACATTACAGCTGAAAAGGAAAGGGAGGAGAGATGACTCAAGTATAGAAAAGCTCGTGAAAGGGAGATGACTAGACAATGTGAGGTTGCAAGTGTGATGGATCTATGGAGGTAGACATTACGAGAGGGTGTTGAAGTTCACGTGGAGGATGTGGAGCCTGAGAAGTCTATGCTACCCCATCTTGGAAAGCGTGGGAGAGAGGCCCCTTCAGCTTCTGATGAGAGTTCATCGCATGGAGAAAGAAGAGCCATTGGCACACATCTGAACCCACCTGCGACCAACCCCTTGGTGCTTGGTTTTCCAAATCAAGGGAGAAGTATTGATAACCTAGTTGGTATCAGTGGGAGTGACCGATCAGTGCCTAGGAGATATAATTTTTTGTTTGGAACATCCATGGCTACACATACCATTCCAGTGTTTGGAGGAATTTTTGGGAAAAGTGCAAGTACGCAAGGTTTGGGCAACACATCTAGGAGTGGCATGGGATACACTTCTGGAAGTGGAGAAATCTCACAGACCATTGGTGTGTAGTTTAGTGGAATGTTGGGGACACTAGGCATGACCACTTCAAGGCCCATTTCCAGTTACAGGAGGATCTGGAGGTGGAACTGGTGGATCTGGAGGCACAGGACCTAGTGGATCTAGTGGATCTGGTGGAGGAGGAAACACCAGAAGGAACCAAGGATCTAGATCAGGAGGACAGGGGCCTCAGCCACCTCCTCAGGTGTTCTTTGAGATGTCTTTACACTTTCTAGATACCAAGGTATAGAGGATGCTACAGAACACGTGCACAAGTTTGAATTGCTATGGCACATGAAGGGGATCACTACCCCAGAGCGGAAGGAAAGTCAGTTTGCAACAACATTGCAAGGGTGTGCGTGCATAGCTGGTATAGGAAGTACGACCCCTATCAGATGGTGGTAGAATACACCACATTGAAGAATGCCTTCCTAGTAGAGTTCCATATACTAGAGTTTGAGTAGAAGAGCATCAACGCTTTGAAGGAGATCCAACAGGGAATGGCAGAGAGTGTGCGGGAGTATGATGCATGGTTTAAAACTCTCATGTCAAAACTGTCATATGAAATTCACCCTTCACAACATGCTTAATGGTTTTTTGGAGGGTTGATCACTCCATTTAGGAGGGCATTGTCACATAAAACATTCACTGACCCACACAAGGCTTTAGAAGTTGCCTTACGCACTGAAGTAGTTAGGAGCGTTGATACTGGTGTGAGTCCCTTTCTGGAGGCTCAAATCACTACAATGGCCAAGTAGTTAGAGAAACTATCTGCAAACTCTGCACATGAGACTCGTAGTGGTCTTTGGTGTGTAGATTGTGAAGTAGAGGGGCATGTCAAGGATAGTTTCCCTAGAAGTCAGTACGCACCATAGCAGTAGATTGTGAAATTTTTCATGGGGACCATGATGCGAGTAGATGTCCCTTGTTACAGCATGCAATCTGGAAGAATGTGTCTTGCTACTTGCAAGATCTGCACCTCTATGACCCATGATACTAAGGATTGTAGGCTTATTGACCAAATCCATGAGGCCATTGATCATGGTGTGCACCAGAACCAACCTTGCTAGTAGTTCCAAGGAAGATGATCACCGTTATGAAGGACACAGATGGAGGGGCATGTGGGAGAGGTTTTCATGGAGGATTTCATGGTCATAGTAACCATGGAGGAGGGATAAGTGAGTTCCCATGAGGAACCTGCTATAACTGTGGATCTACATAACATTACAGGTGCGAGTGTCCAGATTTATTGTAGTGCTCATGGTGCAGGAAGAAGCATAAGTATGAGGAGTGCCTTGAGTTGTTTGAGCACATGAGCCAGTAGCACCAGAAGGACAAGGGTGCTGGGATGGTGAGTATAAAGAAGGCCGACACACAGTGGATGCCTAGAGTGGCACGTGAGTCAGGGTTAGAACCTGTTTTGGTGACAACATGAGCAAGAGGTTGTGTGTGCCAAGGAAGTACCAAGGAAAAGGACTCTAGTCTCAAGAGAAGAAGTGGTGCATGGGAAGTATCCAAACCCTGCCCACCAGAAGGAAGTGTATCAAGAGATAATGGATGTCATTCAGAGTTTGCAGGAGAAATCCAGTGTCTAAAGGAGCAATCCAGGCAAGTAAGAGCAAAGGAGGAATGATGACAGGCTCCTGCAGAAGGACCTGGATGAGGTCAAGGAAGTGTATAAAAATGTTAAGGCAAGAGAATATTATTCCCTTTGCTAGGAGAATGGCTACAGGAGAAGGTGACCATGTGCCAGAGTAGAGTGTGAAAGGCAGGTGTTGCATGCAAACCTCCCTCCCCATAGCCTTGACTATGACAAAGAGATCACACTGAATGTAGTTGTGGATGGTTGGTTGTTGAGAAACATATTGATTGACACAGGAGTAGAAGTCAATGTTCTTACATTAGATGTCCTGACATCAAATGGGAAGGCCCACATTACAGCCATCTTCGAATGTGTTGTATATGGAAAAAAAAACTAAGGAAATGCCCATTGGAGTATTGAAGGATGTCAGTGATCACCATTCAGGGGGCCAAGTTTATTGGAGACTTCAAAGTCTTGGCACTCACTGAGGCAGACAATTTTCCAGCATTGCTTGGGCACCCATGGTGCTATAAGAACAACGCTGACCTAAGGTTCAACAAAGGATATATTAGTTTCAAGAACAAGGAAGAATGGGTCATCATCCCTTTGATGGATGGGAAGTTGGTGCCTTACACTGAACCTTTGGGAGAAGAGGTCCTTGATAGAATTTATGTGTGCTCCATCAGAGACCTAGATATAATTCACCCTACAGAAGGAGTTATCCAATTTGAGGATGCTCAGTCTGTGAGTGATACAACAAGCATGGCATGTGACAATTGGGTGCACATGGGACCTATGAGTTAATTGGGTGATAGTTGAGGGGGTCTGTAACAAGAGTGACCAAGGCGCGCTCACTCAAGCACCTAGGAGGAAAGAAGTTACCAAGTTACTCTGGAGGGGCATACCCTGAAATTTTCTTACGGGACATGGAAGCTCAGTGGAAAAATGAGGACGAGAGAAGAGGAATGCTTAGTTATAACCTACTTAGGACTACAGTGCGCTGGTGGGCTACACATTGGGAGAACCTCCTGGAGTGGCATGAGGTAAGAATCATCATTTTCTGTAAGGTTTTCTAGAGAGCAACGTGCCCACGGTCATACAAGACTACCATGGTAAAGAGACACTTCATTTCATATCCAAGCATGTGAGAAGGCCTAGATAGGAGGCATAAAGGCCTTACCACCATCATTATGGGTGCATAAGCTGTATTCCACACTACAAGGTTATGCACACGCATGGTATATCCACTCAAAAACACACCACCAGATGGGAAATTGGCAGGAGCTGACAACTGATCTCATCTAAGATTTTGAATATCAGAGCACAAAGCCATCAGTGGATAAGGCATTGCAAGTGATCAAGCACCTTACGATGGGGGATAGTGCCATGGTAGAAGACATGCTACTAGATTTGCTAGGTGAGCCCAGTTTAGAGGCACGCTTTGATGAGGATGAGTCAGAGGAGATGTAGTTTGAGTGCGCATGCATAGAGAAGGAAAAAGGAAAGATGGTTTATGTCATAGATGGAGAGGAAATGGAAAGTCTAGATGTTAACCACTTTATAGGTACACACGATGTTATAGATAAACATTGATGAAAGGACACATGCGACTACCATGAGCCCCTAAAAATGAAGAAGTTTAACATTGGGTCAGAAGCAGAACCTAAGGAAGCTATCATTTGAGACTATTGGTTGGAGAAGGAGGTCTCAAAGATCATTGATCTGTTATGTGCGAATTCCAAGATTTTTTCCCTCATGGGTATTATGAACTCAAAGGTGTCGACCATTCCTTGGGGGAGATGAGGATAAAACTAAAGGAAGGTGTGCATGCCCAATCTGAGAAGAGGCCATATCAGATGAACCCAAATTTACGCGTACAGGTCAAGGAGGAAATAGAAAAAATGATAGCATCAGGTATCATTGAGGCTTGTTGAAGAGTCAGAATGGATAAGCCCAATGGTCATCAGCATCAAGAAAGGACGGGAGGATCCAGGATCTATGTTGACTACAGAGACCTGAATGCAGTATGTGTCATTGATCCCTTCCCAACCCCATTTTACTGAAGAAATATTAGAGGGAGTGGCCAGGTGTGAAGTCTACTCTTTCACAGATGGGTTCTCAGGGTACCACCAAGTGAGGATTGCAAAGGAAGACCAGAGAAAGACAACTTTTTGCCACTGAATGGGGAAGTTTTGCCTATATAGTCATGCCTTTTGGGTTGAAGAATGCACCTGTTGTGTTCTTGTGCATTTTCAGTACAAGCCTTTTAGGAATTCATCCATAAATTTCTTTAGGTATGTTTGCATGATTGGATTGTGTATGATCTAGTAAAATACCATTGTGATAACTTAACACTAATTTTTGAAAGGTGTCAGGTAGTTGACGATATCCCTCAACATCAATAAATGTGTCTTTTTTACCCCATTTGGAACCTTTTTGGGGCATATCATATGCAAGTAAGGCTTACTAATACATCCCACCAAGGTTGCATTTATTGAGGGTTTAGGGGAGCCTACTAATAGCCAAAGTATTCATGTGTGGATTCCTTGGGCATATTGGTTACTAAAGGAAGTTTCATCAAGGGATTTTCCAAGATTATCCGTGCCCTTGGAGGAATTACTTAGACACAAGAATTCCTTTCATTGGGGAGAGGTGCAGAAGAAAGGCATTTCGACACTTTGAAGGATAGGCTTATCAAATCTCCCATACTATGTTTCCCTATTTGGGATAATCCTTTCCATGTTCATGTTGATGCCTCTAGTACAGCCATTGGAGCAGTACTAACACAACATGGTGAAGGGATTATTGACCATCCCTTGTGTTTTGCAAGAAGAAAGTTAACTTCAGCAGAAAAAATTACACCACTACCAAGCACGAAGCACAATCCATGATCTACGCACTACACAAGTTTAGGAATATCTACTAGCAACACCATTTGTATTCTACACAGACCACATGACATTAAAATACTTGGTAAACAAGCCCATTCTGCAAGGGTGCATATGTTGATGGGTCGTGCAGATGGTTAAAAACCCAATAAAAAATAGTCACAGATGGAACATTGTTCCATGCATATCATTTTCCTGCATATGCCATAGGTGCCACTGCTTATTTGATATTGATAGAAAATAATATAAAATGAGAAATAAATTTAATTAGTTACCTTTCTCAAAGTATAAAATTTTCCACTAATTTTGTTCTTTTTGTAATGGATAGTAACCTATAATTGAGTATTTTATATTGGATTTTGATAACACCTATCACTGCCTAGGAAAAATCTCCTAGGTGAGACACTAGTGCCCACCGTTCCTATCTAATATGACTAATCTATCCCCATGATATTTTTCTGAAGTATGATTTTGAACCATTTTATTAGCTCCTTTTAGAAATATTTTCCTTTTTACCATTCTGTATCTAGTTTATGGACTGATGAGAGGGTCAAATAATCACCCGATGATTTCCCCCACCCTTTTAAGGTGCGTGAGATAAATGAATCCGAGTGCAACCCAAAAAAGGAAAAATAAAGTTGATGCACACATTTGAAATTTAACTCTTGTAGGGGGAATAGGGAATGTGCATGGTAAAAAACATGGCATATGCAAAACAAGGAAAATAAGCTAGTATAATATGTTAGTGGTAAACAAACATGACACAATATAACAAAAACTAGTAAAAACACATAACAATACAACAAGAGATCAACATAGTAGATGGTAGAAAAAATGGTACACCATTTAATATTTCATAAGATACTCAAGGCCTTCAATGCCATAGAAGAAAATAAGAAATCAAGCATAGGTAAAAGCCCCTAAATAAGGAAAAACATGACACAAACATATAAGACAAGATACAAGAAAGAAGATAACCATGGTTGGAAGTGGGAGTGCAAAACAAATGCTACACATGAAGCACCCGCTAGCATGTTAGGATAATTGATAGTATGCCACAATTTATAGAACTAAATATAAATGAAAGTAGTATATATTACAATGATAACACCTAAATATGGAAAAGGTATGGAAAGCTATATGCGTCGCAAGATCCTCAGTGGGACTAGTAGAGAACAATGTCAAACATCATGCATCGTGTGATAACCTGTAGGTAGATTGTATGCACCTTAAGGTACCATGTGAATGATCATGTGTATATGTAAGAGGATATAACATATTATGAATCAATTAACATGATAGGAAAACTTCAACATAGAATAGTATAAACAAGTAAGGATACATCCAACCAAGATCTAAGCTAATGTTTTGGTAGTTTTACAAATATTTGAATGTTTTTACCTTATTAGAATATGAAATACTATGAATAGAGTATGGGAGAAAGGTTTCCCCTAGTGTATGTGTGTAAAGTGAGGTTCATGTAGGTAATTACACCCTCAACAATCATGTTTAAATCTAGAACAAGAGCATTTCATAAGGAAACAAGGGGAAGAAATATGCCCCCCCAAGTGCGAATGCCAGAGTGATCTATCCAATGATGATATTTACTAATGTGAGAGAGGGTCACATGTGAACATGATCTAAGGACATAGTTCCATGTGAAAGTGCATGTGTCAATATGTATAGGGTAATACTATGTCGTACATATGGGGAATGAGACCGTGAAGTGGGCTTAGATGTGCTAGGTGTAATATGCATCCGATGTGTACACCTATCCCTATGAGGTGGGCTATAGGACCGATGCATCCATTATGTGTGAGAATCAAAAGTCATATGTGGAGGAGGTCTAGGTAAAGGCATAGAAGAAGCACAAGAAGTGATAGGAGCTATAGATTACTTAGTAGTATATTCCAAAGCTATGGGACTATCATTAGTAGGTGCACTAGTGGTAGTAGTAACTGAAGATGTGATAGTGAGAGGTTCCAAAGATAAATGTTCCTGTGGTGGGATACCTCAAATAGTGACAATATGCGATGCTCATGTATGAACTTAAGACACAAATGAACTACGGATGGGAAAAATTTGGAAACCCTAAGCTAAGTAATTCCTAAGACTATGTCATAATGTGTACCTCAGATTCAATAGAAAAAGGAATACAAATAGTAAGGGGCCCAACATTAATTGGGAGAACCACATGCCCATGAGAAGTAGGTTATCTAAGTGTCATTTGGGATAATGTAAATCCAATTGATTGCAAGAAAGATAATGAGCATGAATTACACTTGAATTAGGATGCACCATGACATTGTTAACAACATGAGTGCCAGCAGAAGAAACAATGTGTAATCTATGTGATGAAAAAGAAAAACTTGCATCATAAAATAATAATAACAGATGAAGGAATATCAGTAGTACCATCAAGAAACCCAAGAGGATGATCAAAAGGTGATGGAATTAGAACCACATGATAATCATAATTGGAAGAAGATTTAGGAGTCACTTTTTCATGTTTGGGTAATAGATAATTGAAAATATTAAGCTTTCTATTGTCATTAGTAGTTTTAGAATAATAAATAATAGGATCATGTTGCTAAATTTCATTGTTAATCAAATTTTGGATCAAATGTCTAAGCTTAAATCATTTATCAATAGAATGGTCATTACATTTGTTGTCATGCTAAATGTATAGTATGTAAAATTTAAAATTTTGGTCATGACTGATTAAATAAAAATGGGGAATATGTGAGATGTATGATAGTTAATCTAATCTAGAATGACATGTAAATGTAGTATATAGATGTAGTAGATAAATATGGTAAATGACATAAACAAATATGA
Source organism: Taxus chinensis (assembly GCA_019776745.2). Taxonomy (NCBI): domain Eukaryota; kingdom Viridiplantae; phylum Streptophyta; class Pinopsida; order Cupressales; family Taxaceae; genus Taxus; species Taxus chinensis. The sequence goes on along the minus strand of CM034151.1, from coordinate 593,529,756 downwards.
AAATGGAAATGCTAAACCCTAGAGTACTAAGAGAGTTACAATGAACTCAACTGATTAGAGGATCTCGTTAGAAATTGTAAAAAAGTGAACAAAATAATCTGGAATCAGGAACGAATGTGCAGAGATCTCAAAATGGACAGATTTGGAATGATTCTATGGAATGGGGTGTATGGAGAAGGACTGGGTCACTTGTAGGTGCTCTGGTCTACAAAATGGGTACCTTGGTTTGTGATAAAGGTCTGAGACTAAGTTTCAATGGTTTGGTAGGTGGTCCAAAACCCTTGATGTGTGTCACATCAGATTCGTTGCAATGCGCTAGATTTCACTGATAATACAAGATGAAAGAAAGACCTGTAAGATACCACAAGAAGTATCAAAACCCTAAAAACTAAGAATGAAAATGAATGGGTCAGACTGACATCAAATACCACAACAGTGGGCTTAAATATTGAGCATTGCACTACATTTCAGAACCAAATGTAGTTCTGGTGTGTGTGTGTGTGTGTGTGTGTCTTCATAATGTGCCCAAGGTGATCTTGTGTTAGTTGCACTTTGTGAAGTTGCGAGCAATAACTACATGAAGAATGTAGTAGAATGGTAGATGGAATTTAATAGAACCCCTCCCCATATGCTTGTGTGATGTAAATTGAACCACCTTTGTCCTTGTGATGGATCTAATGGATGAAAATGATCTCCAAATGGATGTAACTCTAGGTGGATGATAGTAGTGACTAGTGCTTGGTCCCTCATTATGGTCTCATAATATTATATTTATAGGGTTCTCTTGATCTAATTTCTAAATTAACCCCGAAGAGGCCAACCAATAGAAAAATCAAATGTTGCAATGGTCATAAAGTACCTAAAAAGTGGCAAAAAAGTGGGAAAAGGATCATGGCACCTCGGGTGGGACCAAGGCACCCATGGGTGCCCCAGTCAAGGATAAAATAATGCGAAATGACAAAAGATGACTTGGCATGCTGGTGCAAGAGGTTGGGAATGATGAAATAAAATAAGTAAGATGACCGAAAGACGGGGGTTAATTAGTAATTTCTTCACTCAAAAACATTCTAAATAGTTGTATGATACTGGGACTAAATATCTAAAGTGCATGATTTTATGACTACATTTCTCCCCCACTTTATGTTGGTGAGCGAAAATTTCGCTAACATAAATTAGATAGAGATGTGTACCCGATGTCCCTGAAGATTGTATTATAAAACAAGCCGAAGGACTAGATAAATCCTGAGATGACAAAAAGATGATGGAGCATAGAAACTGAAGATGAAAAATTGCAAAAAAAGTGACGAGAGTGAATCTAGGGTGGAAATGCATGTGTAGTTGCTGATATGTGTGATGTACCTGCATGGTTAGTATGGTGTGTGCTACTGCAAAATTTTGTTATTGACATTGTTGTTGTTGTTGTTTCCCCAATTTGACTGCTTGTTTCTCATACAACTAAATTTGCAAGGAGAAAACGATCAAGTAGTTAAATATGTATGTATGTATGTGTAAAAACAAAATGTAAAATACATATGTATACCAATGTAAAAATAATGTGAATGTAAAATACGCAAATGGAAAATGTAAATGAAATATGTGCACCTGATCCATGTCAAGAAATATAGTGTAAGAGGATATCTTGTACTACCAGGGTTTTTTGGGCAATCTGATGCCATAGGCTGAAGAAGTGCAGGGAGGAATTCCGTTATATCCTCCAACATGTAATTGCTTCCTTGAATGTGTGTGAAGATATCTTTGTACATCCTAGTTTTTTGGGAAATCCGACACCATTAAACAAAGAAGTATAGTGAGGAATTCTGTTGTATCCTCCAAGATTTAAATACTTCCTAGAATGCTAAGGACTACCATGTCCTATAAAATTTGATGTGTATAGGGTTAGTAGAATGGTTTGAACCCACTCATTGTATGTGACCCATAATGCTAAGGGTGGGAATTGCATTGAATTGAATGGGTGTAAATGCGATGTGTAGTATGTAAAACCTCAAATGATGCAACCCTCTTTAGAGGCACATGTGGTGTCACTGATAGGAGAATGTGGCCCCAGAAGAGGATCAACCATATGAACTCTGATACTCTTCCCTATAGGGGGAAGGGAATGCGCTTGGTAGAAACCAAGGCACGCACAAGAAAGAAAGCTAGCCAAATAAAAGTGTTAATACAAGCATACATGTATAAAGTAATGTGTAATCTACGCAAATAGTGTAAAAGCTACCAAAAAATGTAGTAAACATGAAAAAAGAAAAATAAGACGCAAAAAGTAGGTTGTAAACATGGGACATGTTGAGAAATACAAGTTTAGGACCAATCTTCCACATCACATTTTATTAAGTTTACATTTTTACCCATATCTATGTACTCCATTATATAGGAGCTGCATAGTAACAACTCTCATAACAATGTCTTTGTCTTTCCTGCAACCTTCTCAACAATATTTGGTTGCATATGAAACCAATCTACCCGAATGTTTTCAACCATTAATAATAACATTGATAATAAAACGATATCTCATTGTTTTATCATCTAAATTACTAACTTACTAATGTACTAATTACCATATAGTAAATACTATTTACTATATGTAATATTACATTCACATTATAATAATATTATCCATGATAATATTATATTCATCATATCTAATGTTCACACTATACAATATCTCTAACAGGACATCTCTCACGACGTTGTAAGGTACACAAGGCCATCATGGCCGCATACAAACAAACATGTGTGCACACCAAACATAGGGTGAGGCCCGCATACAAGAATAAAAAATAGCAGACAATGCAACAAACAAGTATGGAAGAAAATATCCCTGTATAACAAATGCTGCACATAAAGCACCCGCTAGCATGTTAGGAAGATAACCAGTATGTCAAAAGCATGTATAACCAAGTAATATAAAGTGCTAAGTAGATAATTAAACAATAACACCTGTGAAAGATGAATGTGGATGCCCCCAACAACCACTGTAGGAAGGGTAGAAGGTGAGCATCTGTTCTGTGTGTAAGAGTGCTATATCTACTATCATAGTTAGAAAAAGTCGTGAACGCACATGTGTGGATGGTATAAATAAATGACATACAAGTAGTCTAACTAGCATGCATAGTAAAGTGACCATGAACAAGCAAAAGTAAGCAAGAGTAGAAGAAACCATAATATACAGTATGTTGTGGATGGATGGATTGGAATGCAAGATGAATGGTAGGAGCTGCATGCCCCCCCAAGTGAATGGAAATTTATGTAGTGAGGTGCATTTGGTTTTCCACCTCAAAAGTCAAGAATGAACCGTAAACGAGAGTTCTTTATCAGGAAATGGTTGAAGTGTGTGTTGTGTCTAACGCAATGTGATGAGTATGTATGCATAGTGATGATGATATGCGACATATAGAAGAGATGTGCGTGAACGTTATAACCTAAGTGTATATCATGAAAAAATGAATGTATAAGTAATGATTTAGCCCTAAAGCATGTATCACAACAAGATGAAGAAAAATAAGTGGTGATGTAGCCTAAAGTGTATACCTCTACAAGATGAATAGTAAGGATTGGGAATATGTGGGATGTATGATATTTAATCTAATCTAGAATGACATGTAAATACAATAGATATATGTAGTAGATAAATATGTAAAATGAAACCAAAATTTATGAAAATGGAAATGCTGAACCCTAGAGTACTATGAGAGTTAGAACGAACTCAGATGATTAGAGGAGCTTGCTGGACTATGTTGTAAAGTAAACAAAATAATTTGGAAGTAGGAACGACTGTGTAAAGTTCCTGAAAAGGAAAAATTTGGACTAATTCTCTGGACTGGTGTACTTACGGGAACTTTGGTCTATAGAATGGGTTCCCTTGTCTATGAAAAAGGTCTGAGACTGAGTTTCATAGGTCCAGTTGGTGGTCTGAAACCCTTGCTATGTGTTGCATCAGATTAGCTACACTGCGCTAGGTGTTGTTGATAATAAAAGATGAAAGAAAGACCTGCAAAAGACCACAAGAAGTATCAAAACCTTAAAAAAGAAGAATGCAAATGAGTGGGTCAGACTGACCTTAGCTTCCATGATAGTATAGTTACTAACTCAACAATGCACTACATTTCAAACTCAAATGTAGTTCTGGTGTGTGTGTGTGTGTGTGTGTGTGTGCGTGTGCGTGTGTGCATCATGTGCCCTAGGTGCTCTTGTGTCAGTCACACTTTGTGAAGTATCAATCAATAACTAGATGTAGAATGTAGTATTATGGTGCATGGAATAGAATAAAATCACTCCCCTATGCTTGTGTAATTCAGATTGAACCAAGTTTGTCCTTGTGATGGAGCTAATGGATGCAAATTATATCCAAATGGATGTAACTCTAGGTGGATGATAGTGGTGACTAGTGCTTGGTCCCTCATTATGGTCTCATAAATTTATATTTAAAGGGTTATATTGATCTAATTTCGTAATTAACCCAGAAGAGGCCGACCAAAATAAAAAACCAAATGTTGCAATGGTTAGAAAGTACCCAGAAAGTGGTAGGAAAGTGGGAAAAGGATTAGCGCACCCCAGGTGGAACCAGAGAACCCATGTGCACCCTAGTACTAGCATGTGTGCCCTAGTCAAGGATAAAATAACATGAATTGACAGAAGATGACTTAGCATGTGGGTGCAAGAGGTTGGGAATGACAAAAGAAAATAAAGTAATATTGAGAAAAGGGAGGGTTAGTAATTTCTTCACTAAAAAATCTTCTAAATAATAGTATGATATTGAGACTAAATAGTATCTAAAGTGCATGATTTTGTGACTACAATTACAACCAAACCAACACTTGAAATTCTCTTTCCCAGTCAATGTAAACCTTTCCTTTGACTAACATTTCAACTATGTCACCTTCATTCTGGTTGAGAGGGACATGATAACATTATATTCAAGTGTGTTTCATGTTTTGAGAAGTGTACCTATCTTGATTCTTGAAGTTACTGAGATCTATGAAAGAATAGTGTTCCTAGAGGCTTCAAAAGGGCTATTTTTGGTATTTTTGTCATAGGAGAACATCCCTTGAAAACTAACTACACGGGAACAATCCATTGTGAGGTTGTAAGGGAGAGTATTGGGATCATCCAAGGAATTTTATGAAGTTTTTATGGAGCCATGAGAGGTCGGGAATATTCAAGAAAAACTGGGTCTTTTTGGGCACGACACTGGGGATTGCATGTTTCAAAGGAGCTAGTCACATTGTTCATTATGTTTTGGAAGCCTCAAGAGGTCTTGGGAAGCCATATAATAGGAATTGTAAAATTGATATAGCACACTTCAGGGTGTAATAATCAAGATAGAATTATGGGAGTATAAAAATGAAAGTACATGTCCATCAATGCAACATAAGAGTCCTTTTACAAGGTGGAACTTTCTCATCATGTTTTATACATATCGGGAAGACTTAAGAGCCTAAAAAAAGGTAAAAATAGATTAAATTAGACAATCCTCATAGTACATGTGTTGGATTTTTTCATACTCATTCGGGACTCTGGTGGTAACTCCACTTACTGGCACACACGTGTAGGCCAAAGTGGAAAATGGACTGAAAAGGAAAATTGGAAGATGGATCATGTTTTGAAAATGTTGGGAAATAACTCAGTTGATCCTTTAGAGTAAAAACCATATAAGGTTTTTCCTCTAAACTCCATGCCTTTGTCTCAGGCGTCAAAATCCACTCCTTATTCTATTTTCACGTTGAGTTTGATGACATCAACACATCTAATCAATTTTAATGGTGTTTTGGATCATGGATTTCCCTTATCCCTTTTTCCTTTGGTGCAAGGGGATATGAGGAACACAAAAGTGTGCTCCCCTATGGAGGTCGTTTTTCCTCACTTGAAAGTGATAGCTTAGGTGTTAGGGAAGTGTTAACAACTTGAACCATTTTCACAAAATATGCCCACCTCTTCATGAGAGCCTCACCCAAAGTGCATTTTTGAGAGGTTAATGCCCCCCTTTACCTTTTATCCATATTTTAGGCTACAACCACACCTCTAACCTCCACTAGACATGGGTCAGCTAGTTTGAGTTTAAGGTGAGTTAAATAGACCTAATGAGATGGAACATAAATTTGAAAGAGGTATAACTTCATACTTAGCCATTTTTTCCATTTCATTGTGATTTTGTCTCCCCCATTGCTAACGTAGTGTTGTTATGATGCCAAAATTTCTTCAAAAATCCTCCATGCTCAAAAACCATTTTTTTCTCATATCTTCCAAACCACAAGCCTGTTTGCCATGAAACTTGGACTGTAGGATCCTCTCCAACATTCATTTCTAATGATCCCAACCTTGAAACCAATGGTTATATATATATATATATATAATTTATAGACAAAGTTTCCTAAAATAAAAACTCAATTTTCAGATTTACGGAGTTATGGTGATTGAAATCCTCCAAAAAATGGAGCAAAACATCCTTATGAAATAATTTTTTTTTTAAAACCACTTTCATTCCATTCCAACACTGAGAATACCCAATTAAAAAAATATCACTCCTTTTTAAGCATCGCTTTCTATAAATAGTAAGTTGTAAAAATAGTTCATTATCAGAGTTGTCATTTCCCCTTGCATATTAGGGAAATTCAAAAGTTCCAAATTAAGCAACTAGAAATTAAAACGGGCTTCTCAAAATAAGGATTAATAAAAATAGTATGTGTGGGGATTTTGGTCAAGAAAAAAGGATGATGAGCCTCTCATGCTGAAGAAAGAGCACTTGGATAAGTTTAAAATAGTATAGAACACATCAATGACATGATATATTGATGATTTCACACTATGAATTTTTAGTTAAATGAAGGAGCAATTATTCTATTATGAGGAGAGGAAATTTTCAATGAATAACATATGAGAAAGAAAGTGTTTGAGAATCTTGTGGTTTATTCCATCCAAAAAGGAAACATCTATGTCAGGAATGTGAATTTTGAATCCAAGAACAGTAAGGTGATGATCTCCATGTTATAACTCTAATCTTGTGTTAAAAAAGGAACATCATGTTTCCATATCAATGCAATTATTGCTACAACGTTTATAAATCATTAAATTCCTTGGAGTGTGTCCACATCTCATAGGAGGATGAATTTGCAATCACAATGTTCCAACTCATAGGAGGTTAAAGGAATTCATGGAATATTCACTCAAGATCCATCAAAAGTAGGTTCTTCGTCAACAAAATGCTTTCCCATCTCCAAATTTTCACTTCTCTCCTCCCTTCCTCTCTCTCTAAATTCTATTTCTTCATTGATAATTTAATTTTTCCCTCTTTCATCTTGTTCACTTAAGTTATTTAATATCAAATTGTAAAAGTCCCTTTTCAGATATAAAATGGATTAGTTCCATCCTAGGGAATTTGAAAAGTCACATGGTGGTGAGATGAAAAGTCACACGAGGGGGAGAGGAAGAGACATTTTTAATCTATAAATTGGAATGACTTCTACATTCGAAAGGGGTTAGTTTTTCTTGGTTGATAGCTCCCATTGTCTTACTACGAGAAAAAAATAGCACTTCTTCTATCTCCTTGTCTTATGTTTTCCTTTCCATCATAATCATCGTTACTTGTGAAATATTATTCAAATAAGTTTGGATTTAAATTTTTTTTCCTCTTTCCTTGACATGGTGTTTTCTCATTATTAACTTGGAAATATTCTAGTTTTATGTCAATAAAATCAGTTTGCTATTTATTAAGTAAAGTCCTCTTCTCACTTTCTTCCCTCTCTCCATACACACACCTTTCCTCCACCTCCTTTTTACACATGGGTTTAGTGGAGTATTCCTGTGTGATTCCCATTCGAAAGGCCACATATGATGATTAGAGTAGCGTATAAATTTAATGTTTTTAATAAATGGAGATGCCCTATTCCTAAAAAGAGGAACTTAGTATTTGAGTGTTGTTGGAAACCCTTAATTTTTCCCTGTGAAAAATTATTTCGCCAACAAAATATATGATAATCCCGATTATAATTTTTATCAAATATCTTTCCATGGGGATGATTATGATTTAGATCAAGAGGATATAAAATAGAAACCAAATTTCTTACAATGAGTTGAGGAAAAAACCTATGAGGTGGATAAGGAAATCTAGTAAAAGTGAGTCATGTAGGTTGTATTAGCATATTTGTAGGTTAAGATACAACATTGATCATAGAATTAGGATCACTAGGATTTCCTTTAAAGGTATATTTTTTTTGAAATTTTTTAGTAGATTGATCAAAATTTTTATCACTATACTTAAGCTTGTCCATAGGAAGTAACTTATTTTCACATGCTTTAAGAGTATCACATAAATGATCAAAAGAATGAAAATAATAAAAAATTACACATTCTTACAAAGGAGGAAATATACTTTGGATACATATAACTTACAATTCAAATTCACCCGAGACATTATTCATTTTAGAAATATTATTCTTATAATGCAAAACATAATCACTAAGATGCTTATTAGAATCCTTTATTCATTTTTTTAATTTGTACATATGATATTTTAGTTCTAATTTTGATATAAAAGTGATCCAATTTTTTTTTTTATAAAGGAGTGAAGGATCGAAAGGAATGTAAAGGAAAATTATAAACCATCACAAAGCATAGTCTTTTAACCTCATAGGAAACAAATTTACCGATAACGTATCATCACCAGGATAATCCAAACATGCAATATGAAATGATCTAAGATGATCTTTATGGATCTCCATGGCTGTAAAAAATATGAAACTTAGGTGAAGAAAAGTTGGGAAGAAGTGGGTAAAATGAAACTTGAGGTGTAAGAGGACTATGTAAGAGATGTGAAGAATTAGGAGATGGAGAAGAAGAAGAAGAAACATGTTGTAAATGATAAATTTGAGATTTATAATCATGGTATAAGGACTCTACGGCACAAGTTCTTGAATAAGAACTATCTTGGATATGAAAAATGAGAGGGGAATAAAGGTGAGGTTTAGGTGTGGAAATAGGAATATGGCTGGTGGATGCCCCCACATTGGTGGGAGGGGAGGAGAGTGGAATAGAGTATTGTGGGGCCATAATGGGGATAACATTAGTGTCTTAAGGGGAGGATGAAAATATCAACTGGGATTCTTCACGACCAAAAAATAACAAGAGATCTGTGTTTTTAGGATGATTATCAATGTATGTATTTAGGTAATTAATATTTTTAGTAGTAAACTCATGAGAGGTGCTAGCCATGATAGGATATAAAGAGATTTAATAAATGGCATGAAAGGATTGGGTTCACCAAATGCTTTAATAAAATTAAATCTTTATAATAGGACTCAGATCAATAAGATAATATCATAAACATTTAATATATAACATGTAATGACAAACAAGTGTAATCAAGAAGAGGATGAGAGTGAATTAGTTGATAACTCATTGTTTATACTGAATCTGGGATGAAATATTGGAAGAATATGTGTGATCTAGGTTGTATATGCTTCGTCTAGAAAACATAGATCTACAATTCTTCTAGACATAACCTCCTAAAAGTGGATAAGACCACCCCATGCACTATTGTCTTAAATAGGCATCAATGTCCTAGTAATGAGTATGGATGTAGTCTTTTTAGGGTATGATCATGTCACCTTCACTTCACTCTTTGTCACTTTTAATTTTTTGTAGGGTTTTATCATCACACCTGTACCTATAAAATAAACCCTAGCTACCTGTAAAAGGTTCAATTACACATTAGATGGAATAAAACATGCATATGATTGAGTTAGACTAAACTCAATGGTTACCCCAATGTGATTGTCACCAAGCACTATAGTAGATTTCAAACTCAATGAATTTTTGGTGTGTGTTTATGTGATTAAATTGTGTCCCTTGAAGCTACGTTTCCTTTGTACCACTCACACTAAGATAACATGATACAAACTACTTTACTTCCAATATAAAATTGTGTGATGGAATTTAGAAATTTTCCCTTCCTATGAAGTGAATAATGTAACCCAAATGCAATCCTTGAATGTTTCTCTTTTCCCAAGTGGTAGATATGAAGTAATAGTTACCCATCCCCTTAGAATAATAAGTAAGTCATTCATATATATGATTTCTTTACTTGAATTTCGTCGTTAACAACCCTAAAAACCAACCCAAAGTGATAATAGAAGCTTTTGAAAATATAATGGTTGATGTGACATTTTAAAACATAAGAGAAGAGGGATAGAGGAAAGAAGCACCCAAAGGGGACAATAACACATGGAAACTCCTGTCCCTATTAGGCATTAGTGTCTGAAAGGATATGATAATAAAATAGGAAATGTTGAGCTGGGTAACATACTGTGCAATGTCCAAAATTAAAGCGGAAGTTCGAGAAAATCAAAGGATAGAAGTAAAAAAATATAAAACAAAAAGTATTAAGTGTAAATAAAAATAAGTGTTGTTGATATCTATTCTTCTTTCTTAGGAATTGTGCATATAATGACATAATAGAGGTGTGATGTAATAATACTAAGTGCATAATTTCATATCTACAATATTCAAATTAATATGTATCTTGGAATAATTCATTTCAAAGGCTTGAATTCACATACAAGGAAAGATAAAGTATATGGCTCAATTAAATTTAACACAAAGGTCTCAAAAATGCATGCATACTACCATAAATAACCTATAAGCTCTAAAATTTCAATTGTAAGGACCCAAAATAAAGTGCAATATGGGTGCCAACATTAGCTCTGGAAATGGGAAAAATACCTCTCGTGGGTAACCAAAGATCCTATACCTTTGTTGAACTAAAATAGTGCCTTGAAAAAAGGACCAAATTGACCCCATACTACAAAGGAAATAACACAAAAAAGTGTGCAATTCCAACACTCTAGCCAAAATCAATGCAATACCATTATGATCAAAAAAATTCCACGACCCTAACTATTTGGTTGTGCAAAGAAGTCACTAATTCAAAAGTAGGAAACTATGTATAAATATCGATGAAATTTAAAAGGAAATTGGGGTTAAAATTATCATTCAATAAACCCATTCACAAGAATGAATAAGTAAGATCCCTTTCTTAGAAATGTAGATTGTCCTTCTTGCAAAATGCAGTAATAAAAGATGAGAATAAAACTTCAAAATAAAAACCACAATCGATCACTAAGTTTGGAAGCTCCAAATTTGAAATTAGTGCTGAAAAATGAAGACCAATCAAAACAAGGATATTGTTAGACACAAAACTAATATGCCTAATCCCAACTCTTTGAAGCACGCTAAAACTCAAATGAACAATTAATATCAATGTGCAAACATGAAATATAAATAATCACTTTGTCATCAAAATCAGAGCGTATAAATTTAGTTTAAAATTAATTGGGTAAGTATTAATAGTGGGTTTGTAAAGTTTGAAATTTTGAACATCAATTTACCCAAAATTTTGATTAGTACCCAAATTAGTATTAAGTGTAGATGCAGATTGCTTCAACAAATAAAAACAAATATTTGACTTCTCACTTAGGTCCACATCTTGTTGCTCCAAAAATTTATTCATGTAAAAAAAAGAGGACTAACAATAAGGTTACAAATATAAGCATGAACATTCATATTTTCATTTTCACCTTAATGGAAAAAAATATGCTCTAAAGTCAATTCCAGGATCAAACACATCACTTGCACTTGCATTCCTCATATCATAAAAAAATGGTTCGTAAGTATAAAAGTAAAACAAGGATACTCTGAATCTGAAATACACCCATTGCATAACTCATCATCATAACACTAGTGTAAAATACATCACATTTAATCCTCCAACAAACCAATTTTACTAACTATGGAAACACATTTAGGTTCAGTAAAATTAAAGGGCTCATATTAATGATGAAACAAAGAGTGAAAAATATGATGGTATATGTGGTGATCCAATAAATGAAAATAATTTGATTCATGGTTATAACTAAAGATTTCATACTCACCTTCAAAATGAGAAGAAGGAGAGGGAGATGGGGAATATTTAACAAGTGGAGAAAATACTTCCTCACAATAAAAGTATTCATAGACTCTTAATCTTCAATTTTTCAAAATTCCCCAGTCTAGTCAAATGAAGATAATTATTATGCAACATGTTTGTGTGAAAAAAAACTCTCTTCTTCTACTTCCATAATAATTCTATAATATAAATAAATTACTAGTTCATTTACATATTCCCCATATTCTTCATTTATAACTAAAAAGGATATTTCATTTAGAAAATCCCTAGTGGGAATAAAATCAATATCACCATGTAACTACAAATTATTACAAACAGAGAACCCTAGAAATTCATCCTCGTAAGGATATGCCAAGATCTTCGTACCCTTGGAGGAATTTCTTAGACACAAGAGTGCCTTTCATTAGGGAGAGGCGCAACAAAGGGTATTCAACACTTTGAAGGATAGGCTTGTCACCGCACCCATACTATATTTCCCTGTTTGGGATAAGCCTATCCATGTTCATGTGGATGCCTCTAGTAAAACTGTTGGAGTAGTACTAACACAACCTGGTGAAGGTATTATTGACCATCCCTTGTGTTTTGTAAGTAGAAAGTTAACTTCAGTAGAAAAAGATTACACCACTACCGAGCACGAAGCACAATCCATGATCTACGCATTGAAAAAGTTTAGGAAATATCTATTGGCAACACCATTTGTATTCTACATGAACCACATGGCATTAAAATACTTGGTAAACAAGCCCATTCTACAAGGGTGAATATGTCGATGGGTCCTGCTATTCCAGGAATTTGAGTTCACAGTTGTTGTCAAGCCAGGAAAGAGTAATTCTGGACCTGATCACTTGTCTAGAATTGACTCAGGAGAGGATGCACAAAGCATTGAGGATACCATTCCAGACTCACAACTTTTTAGGTTGTGGCACACACCCTCAGACTTAGAGGATATTGTGGTGTTTCTTAGAACGGGTGTGGCACTAGAAGGGATGAAAGGATTAGAGAGGAAGCAGTTAGCCATATGTTCCGCACCCTACATGCTGGTTAGTGGTGATTTATACAAGCTAGGACATGATGAAGTGTTGCACCGGTGCGTGCTAGAACATGAGTGCCTGGATATTATGGAGGAGGCACATGGAGGAAGTGCAGGTGGACACTATGCAAGGACGCCATTGCGTGCAACATATTACAAGATGGGTTATGGTGGGAGACCCTATATCAAGATTACAAAGAGTATTGCAGTGCCTGTGATCATTTTCAATGCCTTGGAAAATCAGGGAGGAGGGATAAAATGTCTTTACGCCCTATTATAAGTATATATCCATTCAAAAAGTGGGCCATAGATTTTGTAGGCCCCATTTTTCCAGTCACACACAGGATGGGATCACGCTATGTAATCAATTACACAAATTATTTGACAAGATGGGTAGAAGAAACGCCTACCAAGGATTGTACAACAGCTACAATAACTAGGTTTCTATGGGAAAATATTATTACAAGGTATGGATTCCCATTGAGCTTAACTAGTGATAGGGGTACACATTTCCTAAATGAGACCGTCAGGATTATATTAGTAGATTTAATGGTGGCTCATCATAAGACTACCCAGGTTATCATCCAAAAACAAATGGGAGTGCTGAGGCATTTAATAAAATACTGAGTCATACCCTGACAAAAACTTGTGAAGTTGGTAGACAAGATTGGGATGAAAAGTATCAGCAGTCCTATGGGCATACAGGAAAACCTACAAGAGGTTGAATAAAGCCACACCATTTCAATTGGTGTTTGGTGTGAAGGCTTTCCTACCCGTTGAATTCATGTTACCTTCTCTACGTATAACGCGTGTAGGAGGATTGGATGAGAAACAAGTGCTGGAGGAAAGGATTGAAAAATTGATGAAATTGGATGAGAGATGATCATTGGCCAGGTGGATTCAAAAGGATGAAAAGGCTAAACAAAAGCATGGCATGATCGCCACATCAAAAACAAACAAATTTAGGTTGGGCAGATGGTATTGTTATATGATTCCAAGTTTCTATGCCATCCTGGAAAGTTGAAATTCCATTGGTTGGGGCCCTATATCATCTTGGACATCCTTGATTCAGGCTCATGCTAGTTGAGAGCGCTAAATGGGACGAAATAGCCAGGCCATTTCAATGGGAGTAGGCTAAAGCCCTACTATAAATAAGTCTTCTTGGTGTTTGTAATAAGGCAAGATTGCCAGTTAGTTTAAAATTTCTCTTTATGCAAATTTCCTTTCTTGTGTTTCCCTTTCTCATCGTTTGTTCTGTTGTTTGTTTTGTGCCTTAGGCACCAATAAAAACATTACTTTTTGAAGGTTGTACATGTGAAGAGGACCACACATATGTTTTAGTGTGGGGTGGAGTGATGCGAATTACAGGCCCGTAATACAAGTTGAACTGGCAGTAGAAGTTGCGGTGAATGGTTCGGTTGATGGATACAAAGTGTGAAAGGATGAAGGAAGCACATGGAAGAAGAGGTGGATGAAAAAGGTTGGTGTCAGGATAATACTTCAGAGAAACCATGTAAAAAGGAGGAAGAAGCATAGAACAACATAAGGTAGGCGAGAGTGAAAATCAGATGAAGGACAAAAGAAGTGCCTTCAGTGCTGTTGACACATGCGTAAGAGTGTTTTGTCAGGATGGATTGTTTACACCAGAAGGTTGTAGAATATTTTGCACAAGATTGGGAGCATAAGTGAAGGTGTGTAAGGCTAGCTTGAGTGGAAAAATCCACATTTAGTGTTGAGTACGGTGGTAGGTAAAATAACATTTAATCCTAGAAAGAAGGAAAATCTATAAATAAGAAGTCAGGCACTTCATTATTTTACCTTGCATTTACGAAGTGAAAAGAGTTCTCATGAACTAGGGCATCCAAAAGCAATCTGTGCGAAGAAGAATTAAGAAATCTAAGAGGACGTGACTAGAGTAGATCTGTAAACTAGTAGGAAAGGAGTACACGGGCATGGAGGAAGTTGTTGAGAAGAACTGTGGTCATCTTGGGAAGAATTGTTCGAGTTAGGGTTTGGTGGCTAGGGCACAGTGTTAGGAGGGTTTCTTCGCAAGATTGAGTCTTGGGGGCTGGATAAAGTGGTAGAGCAGAGCAAGGAGAAGACATTTGAAGTGTAACCTAACCAGAAGAATGACACCAAAGAAAGTAACCATCTCACCTAAAAAGTAGAAGGGCAAGGGAAAGGGGAAGCAAACAGATGCCATCGCAAGCACAAATGAAGAGTGGTACGTGGAGATGCAATACCTGGATGGGGTATTGCTAGGAAAATAATGGGAGTCTCATTTACGGAAAATGATTGTGAGCAACTATAATCATCACACCAACACGAAAGAGAAAGAAATGGCTTTGGAGTTGGTTCGCCCAACAAACAAGAGGACACCGGAGGGCATGCCCATATACAATGACGAAGTAAAAGTTAAATTGGAAAAGGCAGGGTTACTGTAACTTTACGAATTACCCTACTTCAGAAAACCTGAGCACCTCTATCAGTGGTTGATGGCACACGTTCACGAAGACAATTTTTATTTCGCAGGGCACAAGATGCACATAACTCCCCAGTTGATTTCTAAGTTCACAGGCCTTATCTGTGAGGGGGATAACATTGATGATGACCTAAGCGACAAGGAGGCCATCAAGGAAATAGTAGCCATGCATATGACTACAAGAAAGGATCACGATACTTTGACATCGCAAAGATTCCAGACCCCGTGATGAGGATGGCTGCATGCTTGGTAACCAAGCTCAATGATCAAGAAAGATGGACTCAAGTGAACAAGGCATGGCTAAATGTATGCCAGAAAATATCTGAGGGGACCATCTACAACTTGTTCGCTTTCATCGCAGATGAAATCATTAGCAGCACGTAAGAGGGCGAGAAGATACTATTTGGCAATGTCCTCCTCACAATTGTTTTCTCAGAGATTGGAGTGCCCGATGGGCCATGGAAAGGTTTATTTGGGAGTACCCAGAAGAGGATCCCTCACCCGCAAAGAGGTTCATGAAATATACTTGTGAGACCATGACAACCACTCACAAGGCACACTTAGAGAAGTGGTACAAGCACATGAGGGATGCGTTCGGGGTGAATGGAGGATTCCAGAGTAGTTACCCATGCTCATGAATGGAGAGGCAGAATTTGTAGTGTATCAACACTTCTGCATTGGAAGATTTAGGTTGATAGATGAAAACATGGGTCCGTGGTGCAAACTACCCTTCTCCTTCACCGTGTTATACTTCCAAGCTAGAGTTAGCCAGTTCAAGGAGGCCAAAAGGCTAAGGTTCAACCTTAGTGAGGTAGATGCAGACCACTGCGAGCTATGCCAAAAGCTAGTCTACCCCAAGAAGTGCGCGTACATGGAAAGATATGTCTCCCATGAGATACAAATGATGAAGCCTGTAACATTGCCAATTTGCTGGAAGGGCTGCAATAAGGATATACCTTTGCATAAGGAAAAAGTTTGAAAATGGTGCTTACTTGGAGAATGACGTCTCCATCCCTGAAGACCCCACAGGAAGGAAGAAGGCCACGCCTAGGAAGAGGGAAAGAGAAGAGGTGTAGAAAGCACCAAGTGTTCAAGACTACACAAGTGGTAAGTGCGCCAGAGACAAGCGCTAAGCCTAGTACTTACGCGGGGAGAAAGAAGTCCCGGTGAAAGCAAAGACTCCAGAAGAAGAAGCATTGGAGCACGAAGAACCCATCACTCAAGAGAAGTCACCAGAGGAGGAGGAAGAGAAGCATTAGAATCTCTTGTTTGGAAGAAGCAGAAGGTGACAAAGGAGGATGACTCAGAGGGTACAAAGAGCTTGGAGGCCTATAGAGGTGAAAGAGATGATGATGATGATGATGAACTTGAGGCAGTTCAAGGCCCTCCTGTATTCGAAGTACATGACTTGGAGGAGGAAGGAGAGGAAGAAGAAAATGAGTACATATTTGTCAGGAGGAAGAATGACAAGGAAGAGGAGGATGCTCAGGACAAAGGGGTAAGTGAAGAAGTTACAAAAGAACAAAGGACCCCAAGCCTCACAAAGGAACAGGTAGATGAGGCCGCAGAGAAAGAAGTAGCAAAAATCATCGAGGACCTGGTAGAGAAAGAGATGGAACACAACACAGATATGGTGATGAAGGAAGTAGAGGAGGAGAGCGTAGAAAATGAATATGGCAGCATGGGAGGAGATCCTTGTTTGGCTACGTAGCTTTCCTAAGGCCGTGCACATGGGGAGAAAGAGCACAAAAGCATCACAAGTTTAGGAGGATGGGCTACATTGATGATCTATGAACAAGGTGTTGTGCATGCGCTTTCAAAGCACCATACCAACAGAGTAACTCTTGGCTATGGAATCATTTGATGAGGAAGGTGCATACCCTTGGACAAGGAAAATTATTTCTTGGGAATTTGAGTCCCACATCAATGAGCTGGAGTTCGAAGTAAGCCAAGGGGAAATAATGAAGGTACCAGAGTCAAAAGGAGTCAACCCCTTGGTAAACGCTCAACAGCTATCAGACGAACAAATCTGTAATGTGTTGAACAAGGTTTCAGTTGAAGTAGAAGCCAGGCTCTTCGAGAGGAATGATAGGGTGAAGTTCCTAGAGGAAGAACTAGAGAAGAAGGAAGAAGAGCTTGAGGAAAGAACCAAGGACTTAAATCAGGAGGAACTAATCAATGCTCAACTAAGGCGTGAGTTAAAAGAAGAGAAGGAAAGGGTGTGCGAGGTTTACAAGAAAGTAGAGATGATCATAGATGCCATTTTCTTGAAGCATCCAGATCTGACACCACTAACGCAAAAGTATGGATCCACCCTGGAGTGCCTAGAGGACTTGACCCACATCCTCATAATGGAAAGGTGACCACTGGCCTTGGAATCTGCAGAAGAGGCATCGACGTGTAAAGAGAAGGAGGAAAAGATGAAGGTTGTGGCAATTTTTGCTCAGTACAATAAAGTCCTCGCTGATGTGAAAGTTTCCACCCAAGTCATTGAGGCCGCCTATGACAACTACACTAATAGAGATAGAGTGATGAGCATTCTGGTCACCACTCATGAAATGGAGCTCAAGGAGTTCCAAGAGAAGAACAAGGGGAATAGAGTGGAACATGATATAATTCTAGCTAAGGTTGAGAAGAAATCAGAGGCTATTGAGACCTTGCGGGGATCAATCAAGAATCGGCTCAAGGAGTTGTATCCCCAGATCACTCGAAGGATGGATGCACTCGAGGATTTGGGAAAATGATTGGAGGGGATCATGGAAACAATGAATACCCAAGGAGAAGGGCTAGGCTTTGAAGAGGTGAGAACCCTAGTCAATGACCTCTGTCAACAGGCACAAAACAAAGTCATTCCTGGAATAAGTTGGAGGTGGACTTGAAGAAATATTTCCCTCTCCTCTTGTAGAAGTAATCATAGTTTCCCCATTCTTTCATTCTTCCCCAAATTCTTCATCCCTTTATTCTTTCCCCAAACTATTCAGGAACAGTCATTCTTTATTCATTGAGAAAATGTTCATGAGGGCAGAGAATAGGCGTAGTGTGGGGTGATGTTGGGCCCCTAAAATATTGGCTAAGTACAAGAAGGTGGGTGGGTGTGCAAGACCTATTTGAAGAAGGGCATGCAAGGTGAAAGTGTGCAGGACAAGGTTTTAGGAGGGTTTAGTAGAACCAGTGGCACACGCGCGCAAGGTAGAGAAAAGGTTTTGGGACTTAGCCATATTTGGCATATCGGGAAAAACATAAGGAAAGCATGACCCGACTGTGCATGCGGAGTGGATAAGGTGCCAGCCTAGCAACTTGTGCCCACGAAAGGAATATACCTTACAATAGAAGATTCTAGAAGTTCATCATGGCAAAGGATGGAGATCTCATGTTTGAAGGAGCATGCTCCCATGGAGGACCACTTGGACACTTAGCACCTAATCTATAACTTCAGAAAGGCATGGTGGTGCTTGCTGAGGCTATAAATACAAGTGCCTGACAGAGAAGGATATACCAAGAGTTGAAGAGAGGCGAAGCTATGAAAATACTGTGAGAGTTCTATGGGTTGGGTTTAGAGGATCCGTAGGAGTATGATGTATCAAGGGGATGGGTCTAAATACTTTTCTTTGTACTAAGAGAGGCTTAAGTCTAGTTCTGATGCATGACATTAGTCTGCACTATTATATGGATTTGTGATATCCTCAATGAATGTAATGTGATTACCAAATGTATTTAATATGGATATATGTGGTTCCAGTTTTACTTATATCTGTATGGATCAGTTTTATATATATTATATGAGTGGGTATAAACCCCTGTGCATTTCCTTTCTGTTATGATTCAGATCTATGTTCTGTAATGCTTTTCTTATCTGAATGAATACATTGGTCTAGAAGCCCGTTCTGAGCTCTAAGATGAATGTATGGTTCGTTTCCATTCTCTTCACTTAAGTTTCTATCGTAAATAATGCATTCTCACACAACTCACATAAAGGAGAGGCTCGACACTAGTGCGTGCCTCAAGTGAGCGCCCAGCGCCCACTGGGTGATAGGCCAATGCGCATGGGATTTCCTTGTTCTTTGAAAGGGCATAAAAATGACTACATGCAGAGTGACCCTAATTTCTTATATTTACTAAAATAAATTTAAAGTATAAGTTTTTCATTTATTATTATTTATATTAATAATAAATGAAAAAATTATACTTAAACATTTATTTTTGTAAATAGAAGCATGCCAAAAACACATACAATGTTCATACTAAGAAGAACGCGTACACGTTATAGTGTGTACATGTTATAACACATAGGCATTTTACATTTTTACTTTTTCCAAGCCATGCCTCGAGGCTTGGATCCGGTTTGGATTGCCAAGGCTGAGGCATAGACCTTCACAAACACAACAAACAACGTGTTTTTGTAGGAAAATACAAAAATTCTACTTGCTCTATGATAAATCGACACAAAATGATTGATTCGTTTAAAAAAAATTTACCACGATGCAAAGGAGAGTTTCTTCTTTCTAAAAATATAATTTTTCAAATTTTCTTATTTTTATAAGGTTTCCATATTATTTATTTTCTAACTATGCTATTTTTTGAAGTTTAAACATGTCTATCTTTTTCATGTATCTTTTCTTTGGCTCATCGAAATTGAAAAAAAATATACTAACCCAAACTAGGCCTAATTCTATACATATTCAAAAAAGAAAATCTAATTTTTGATACTTTTTGAGGTAGTTAAGGGGGGCATGGTTAGAGCTACGTTATGTTTTTAAATTTAAAATTCATGTACTATAAAAATCATAAGAAACAAAATACTCACTAAAAAAATCTAAAAAAATATGTAGCCCAAACTAGATGCTCCTAGCTATCTTTCTACTAAAGGTTTTTCAAAAATGCTAAATGGTACTCAAAAAATAGTGGGGGGCACGAAAGTCACTATGTTATGTTTTTTAACAAAAACATGAGCACCTGTTGGTATTTTAGTTTTTTGACCCACTTAAATTTATCCGTTTTCAATAAAATTTAGTAGCTTATAAACTAGACTCAAAATGCTATGATTCATGTTTCTACAACATCTTCTAGTTTTGAGCGTAACTATTTCAAAAAACTCATACAAGTTGAAGTCTTTTATTTTTCAAAAAAATGCGTCCACTTAAGACCCCCTTTTGGCCCCCCAACTTGGTGCACTTACCTTAGTTATGCCCTTATGGCAGGTTAGTTATCTCCTCTCTAACTGATATTTACTTGTATAAATATCTATTGATTATCATTATTTGATCAAGTAATTCAATTATTTTCTTTCTCTCATATGTGGCTTCATTGGTATCAGAACCTCTTCCCCCCCTCGGCGTGTGTGGAAATATGTTGGAGATTAGAGGTTCTATCGGTTCTGTGTGTTGTAGGATTTCCTATGTAGTAGTGATTACTTTGATTCATCGACAGCCGTGGCAGATCCAGAAGTTGACGTGAGAATGACAGTGCTAAAGTAGAGAACATTTAAGAAGCTTACCTTTAGGGTTGTTGATCTCAATGCACTTCTTGATATGTCCTCTGATGACCCTATAAGTATCTTCCATGCCCGTGCGAGAAGAAGGTTCCAACAAGGTTTGAAAAGGAAGCCCATGACACTAATCAAGAAGCTCTATAAAGCTAAACGGGAATCTCTTGTAGGTGAGAAGACAGAACTGGTAAAAACTCACCTCTAAAACATGATTATTGTTCTTGAAATGATTGGAAGCATTATCGATGCTGATGAGGAGATAGGTCAAGTTAAGCTTATTCTTCCCAATTTTGTATGTGGTGGTATAATTAGCAAGGGAATGAGCTACAATAAAATCATTTGTTGAAGATTCACAAGCCAATATTAAGTTATATTCTCAGGAGCAGGCCTTATATGGAATTAGTGATTGAGTTGTAACTGTAAGTGACACCTTAGAGAAACAATTACGTATAATTTTCTTTATGATTTCCAAGCTGGATGAGGATCCAAATTATGCACAATATGCAAATTCTCCATACAATCTTTTCCCATCTGGTGTTTCTCTGAATAAAGTGAAAGGAAAGATATTTACAGATTTCTACACAGAGTCTGTTGCATTCAATCCCAACCTTTTTCCTCTACAGGAAACAATCATTACATTTTCTGTCAACATGGAGGGAACTATAATGATATAGTCGAGGCTATCATCTTGGAGAAGGAAGAAGTTATTTCTCAGCAGGGTGATACTGTTAAATTTGAACTAGATTATGTTGTTCCCTCTAAAAATATGCATCACCACTATATTCTCTTAGACAAGTATCATCTAGGTTATTTCATAAGACATTGTTCCCAGACAAGGGAAACATTGGCGAGTACTGCGATGTGTTCACAAATAGATCACCTTTAGGTTCGTGAAGTAAGAAAACCATAGGGGTTCACGATAATCCAGGGGAACCAGAAACCACCGAGGATGGACGCAGAGAGATGTACTCATGTCACTTTCAGGTTTGTGGTAATCCCATGGGAAAAAACAAAGGTGTCACCAAGACCAAAAATCCAAAAAGATGGCATGCCACCTCAAAGGTGAGTTGGCTACATGGAGAGTGTAGTAAAATTTTTACTGTGTTTTGAATAAGTGGGGTCCACTATCTAGAAATATGATGTTTAGAAACAATGTATTAAGGGGGGGGGGAATGTTACAATAGTTAATTTAATACATTGATTAATAACACTGACTGATCAGTTATGCCATTGTGGCAGGTCGGTTATCTCCTCTCTAACCGATTTCTACTTTTATAAATATTTATTAATTATCATTATTTGATCAAGTCATTCAATTATTTTATTTGTCTCATAAGTTCCTTCATTCATGATAAAAGTGATAATCCTAGTTTATATGATGAGTGATCTCTCTCAAGAGGGACATTCTAAACATCCTATTGTTTTCATAAAAAAAAAATTGAGTCTAACACACATGTTATAATTTTACTTTGATCACTTATTTTTGGAATATTAAAAATGGTTAAAAATAGGATTGGGAGGTATGACAACATGTCTTTAAACAATCTAAATCTAGGTTTGGTACAGTGTCATCAAGGTGTCTCTATAATTTATGGGGATCTGAAATTACATGTGTGAGATAGATTTTTTCATAGGAGGATAGGTTCATAGTCAAACTTGTCTAAGGGGCTATAATTTTGTATCCTAGATAGTTTTTTACAGTTCAAAGTTATAATTTTTTACAGTTCAACTATATTTTTTTACAATTCAAGTAGATATATATTTTTACAAATTTTCAACTAGACAAGAAACTTTCAAAATAAAATTACAGTCTCAATGGTTTTAAGTATGTATGTACCAATGTTTGCTTGTTTAGCAGCCTCTTTTTTAGCCTTCTCTCTCTCTCTTCTCCCTACGAATTGATCTTCTAACATGCTGCTCTTGTAGATCTGCCTCACTTTATTTTGTCTTGTTATTAAATTTATTTGTCATGATTCCTCCACTTCATCAATTTTCACACGCATACACAAATCGTTAAATCTTGATCTAAGAATAAATTCAAAGGAAAACTAGACACTTCTAGCTCTTATTATATAGAAATCTTAATAGATTAGGTTATATTTAATTGGTGACATTAAAAATAGGAATTTTATTTAATTAGATGAGCTTTTCTAACTTTAAAACTACTTTTCTAATTTTAAAACAATTTAAATCTAATATACATTTTTTTTTTGTAATGTCTTTTTAATAAATTTAACTATATATATAACACTTTTTGCATTTATAGTTTTTTTAATAAATTTAAAAATAACATATACTTTTGATTAAAAACAAACAAAAGTAAATAACAAATAATATGAAAATCTGAACTTAAATTATATTCATTGAAAATTATACATTAAATTAAAAACAATATGAAAGCTATACTTTAAAATTAGAATCATTAAAAATTTGAATCTAAAAAGAACATAAAAATAATATTTTAAAATTAAAATTATTAAAAATTATATCTTAGCTTTAAAATTATACTCTAAAATTAAATGTTTAGTTGGTGGTGTTTGACTTGCGGTGAGGGGCACATAGTTTGTTTTTGGGGTGTTCATGCGAAGGGGTGCTAGCTCAAAGGGTATTTACACGAACCCCCTTTAGGCGAACACCTTTAGTTGGAGCCTATGTGGCATGTTTTGACCCTTAATCTATTTGGAGGATAATTATAGGCCAAAATATGCCACATAGATGTCACATATATAAGTTTAATTAATTATTTAAATTACAAAATGTTATACCAAAATATAGTTTTTTATTGTCTTTCTAAAAATATAAGTTTCATTTTTTAAAAATATGTTTTACTATTTTTAATTTTTTTTGCCAATGTATGGTATTTTACAAAAATCAACAAGATACATTCAACACAATATGAAAAATAGTAAAAATATATCTAAATTTTTTGAAAAAAACAATTGTACTATTTTTGTAGTCTTCTTCACACTTATGAAAAAAAAACAATTTTGATATAAATATGGAAATATATTGTCATAAAATATATGTACATTCCTTAATATGGAAATATCTTCACTAAAAAATTAATTAGAAAAATAGAAATAAAAAATACGAATATTTGTCTGTGATTCGATATTTCGAATCTAGAACATATAATTAAAATTTCATGGTGAAAAAATAAGTTTTCATTACAAAACATGACGTCGGTAAATTGTTTCTTCTATAATTGTTAAATAAGAAACAACCTATAACTAAAATTAATAAAAAGACTAGAGTTTTTTTCTAAAAAAAATTAAATGTATTCTACACTCTAAACACAATATTTTGTTAGTTCACGGCGTTTCATGAACATATGCGGAGTTTTGTGGCAAATGCCTTTGGAATTTCAATAAAACGGAAAACTCATGTTTATAAAGGTAAAAAAATGCAAAAAAAGCGGGGACACACTTATATGCTTTCACCCAATAGATCAAAATCAATCCCTTGGATTCACTATAGCCTTTACTAGTTGTTATTGCACACATTATAAAATAGGGGTTGGAATATTTGCATACACATTGAGTGTTGCTAATGGTAGTTTCAAAACACGAGAGACCTAATAATAATAGAAGGATAACATAGGCCCTCAAACATCCATAGTTTTTATTGAATTTTACAAGGAGTTACGGCTGGATTACACTTTTAAAGGAGATCAAATTTCTAATGATTAGTGAAAAAAACCAAAGAAATTGAGTAATGTGTTTTTAGATTAAGTATTGAAGAAAACATATTCACGTACTTAGATTTATCTTTGAAGAAACATTTCTTGAAATATAGGATTTTTTAATTTGATAATGGTTTGGGGTAATTATTCCAAATTATTCCTAGTGTTCAAAGAATAGGCTCATATCCCTTATTTTCTACAATCATGTTTAATTCATTTGTTATTTAGGTTATTTAGCTATGCGAATTTGTTTATATAAAACCTTTTGATGTAGAGATTTATATTTGTTTAGATTCAATTGCATATAGAGTGGTTAGTGCAAACCACCTTCAAGATTAACAAGTTCACAAATATTAATTTTTATAGTGTCATTCTCATTTACTTTCCATATTTAAACAAAGTTTTAGAATCCAGAAAAATACATTCACATTTTAACCATCACCTAGGAGTTTAAAGCATTAATTTGAAGGTAGAGATTGATCAAATATTATATATTTCTAAGGGAAAAAATGATGCAGTAAGTGGCACACGAATATCAGGGAATCAATGATAATCCAACTAAGTAGAAAAGGTGGACGTTGTTCATATCTGACGATCAGTGAAAAACACTCATATTTGATTTCATGGTTGCGAACTGGTATTATTTGGTTTATTCAGGGTGGAGAACTTTCTTAATATAGAAAAAATAACATGTGAATGAAAGAAACTCAGATTTTCCATGGGTTATTTAGGCGGAGGTGAGGTCAAAGATGAATGAGGACTTTGCCCCTGCTCGCACCATTGAAGAGCGAATTAAATGCATCAGCAAAGCTTTCTATGCCCTCCTTCACATCCTCCACGTTTTTGATTTTACCCTCTTTCACATACCCTCCCACCTCCTCTAGCAAATTCTTCCATCCGATGCAAGTATTTATCAAACAGAAATCCTTCCATCTTGGCGCATTTCCCCACCAAGTTGAGAAGGTTTCTCACCCCGTATCGTTTCCTCCATTCCCCCTGTTCATGCCACACCAATATATTCATTACTATTATTATCTTCACATAACTGAAAATCAATTCTTCCACAACCTACCAAATTATAATTGTCACCTGATTATATTGAGAAAGCATTCCACAGATTGGAATCCTGGCATTCATATTGATGTGGTTAAGAACGCTCTCTAACATTTTCCCTCCAACGTTGTCAAAGTAAATGTCTATTCCCTTTGGAAAGTACCTGCACCCTCATTATGAAATTAATAGGACTCGTAAACAACAAGCACAAAGTGATGGCGTCTACTCTCTCCCCCAATCACAAAATCCATATAATATATGACATATGCACTACTATATAAATAACAATGCAATATAGTACCTGGCGAGCGTTGCATCCCAGTCCGTCTCTGAATTGTAATTGAAGGCATCATCAAATCCAAATTCTTCTTTCACCATCTTCACCTGCAAATCCATAACAATCTGTAACAAACTCTACTTCACATAAATTAGTAAGTTATTTTTGTTAAAGAGTTATATATAGAGATTAATGAATGTCGACCTTTTGGTCAGTACCAACGCTACCAACAACACGACATCCTCTTATTTTAGCTAACTGACCGACTATAAGACCAACTGCACCAGCTGCAGAGGAAACAAACACTTGATCTCCTGCTTTAGGCTCTCCGATTAACACCAACCCCACCCATGCTGTCATTCCAGGCATACCTGCATATTAAGATCATTTCGTAATTCATATTAATAAAAGTTAGTTACGTATATCAGTTTAATTATAAGAAATTGAGAATGATAGAGTAAATGGTATTTTATCTAGCCATCCACCCAATTTTTATTTATTTATTTTGGTAAAATATACAATAAAAAAAGATGAAACCCAGAAAATTTGAAATGCCATTACGTACCCAGGGGTCCCAAATAATGGGAGGGTTTGGCCAGAGTGGTGTCAACTTTTTTCAAAGCGGATGCGGCAACGATGCTGTACTCTGCTACTCCGTACAAACCAGTGACCACATCGCCCTCTTTAAACTCGGCATTGGCCGACATCACCACAGTTCCCATCATAAGACATCTGATCGGCTGTACAAAATAAACAAATATGCTTCAATGTCGATTAGACTACTTAATCTGCACTAGGTATGTATTCTCTCATTACTTAGAAAGAAGGTAAAAAGGAAAAAGAAAAACCTCGTCCAGATTGAGGCTGTTGAAATAGAGACCATCTTTGGCTTGATTTCTGAAAAACCAGCGGAGATATGGATCCACCGACACCCACTGGTTGTGCACAACAACATCACCATCCGATCCATTTCTTCCCACACTTTGGAAATCCAACTGGGTTTCTATGATTTTGATATGGTTCTCGGTGAGAGGTCCTTCGTTGGCGTAAGACAGCAATATCAACTCCTTATTCATTATACATTTGTCCATGGTTGGAGTTGCAGCAGTATTTTCTCTTTCTTATCTGCTGAATAGAGCAAGTGCAAGAGACACTCTCATTCTTGCTCGCCCATGTTCCCTTTTATTCCAAAATCTTGACGTTGATGGGAAATATTTTCATTTCAGCTTTATCAAAATTGATGTATGTATTAAATGTTGGTAGCTGACACTTCTAAATATTGATAATTTATACTTGATAAGTTTGTTAAATATGAATGGTTAACACTTTTAAAATAGAAAACTCAATTTAGCTTATTATAAATATTTTTGTAAAGTTTTAATTGATTGATATACTAAATATGAGTGGTAGACATTTTTTAAATAGAAAATTCAATTCATCTAAAATTTTGATGTTGGCATAAATATTTTGCTAGCTCCAGTGTGATTGATTTTATGTATTAAATATGGGTGATTAACATTTCTTAATCAACTACCACACCTTTGATATTATAATAGAGTTAACTTCTTATTCATTATTCATTGGTCTATTATTAGAATTAGAGGACTCTCTTTACCTATTAAATCGAACAAAAAACAAAACACTCTCACTCTTATTCGTCATATTGCCTTTTATTGTGACATTGATGTCCAAAGATTTTTATTTTAATTCTACTAAAATTGATTTCTCTAAATATGTAAAATGGGTGGTTTACACTTTCTTTAATCTTGCACGACTACTTTTTGTTGATATTTTTCATTCATTTATACTTTTCACCGTAAGACTTAAAACACTACTATTTTATGTAATTACATATTATAGTTATTTTATGTACTTAAAACACTACTATTACTTATGTCAACTCTACCATATTATAGTTATTTTATGTAATTGGAAATATTTATTTTTCAACTCTACCAAAAATAATTTTTTAGTGTATGAAAGGCTATGGGTGGTTGACACTTTTTTAGATAGTCTGCCTTCGCCTGAAACACTAGTATTTCATGCGGTGACGTAGGTAGGTGGGTGTGGTTGTGGTTGGATGCTTAAGACAGGGGAGTCAATAGTTGACCGCTTTGGGAATTGGACAGTAGAAGATTTGTTTTGGGACACCACTAATAAAAACTTAATTTATAATGATGACATGTGGACGATGGATAGATGTCAAAATAATAATAATTTAATGTGTAAGTTATTAGGGAATTACATTCGCCTGGTTCCATAATCTTCCTATGTTATGTCTCATTTGGTTTTTGGTTTTGTTTTTCATCTTCATCACTACATATATTACCTCATTTGAAGTCTTTCCCCGTGGCCGCTAATTTTATTCCCTTATTACATCATTTTCCTTTTGGGTTTTATATTATTTGGATTGTTTTTTTTTTTCTAATTGTATTTGTATGGGATGTTTCGTAAGCCTCCTAATCTCGTATATTTTTTTATAACATTTTTCCTTTCGGTTTTCTATAATCAATATCTTTTTTTATCGAGATAGAAATTATATTTTTTATTTAATTTTTTAAAAAAGTTACATTTTATATATGTTCAAAGTGTAATATAGAAAAACAAGTATAATATTCATCTCATTTCTTGTCTTTTAAAAAATAATCATTAATTTATCCTTTTTATTTTTTGACCTCTTGCCATCTCCATGAAGATAGATTCATGACAATTAACTGTAAGTTAGAAGATGAGATATCAACTTTTGTAGAAGGGACCAATTCCTTTTCTAAATCAGACGTATTTGTTTTGTGAATTATCTTTTTTCCAACGAGAGAGGATTTAGGAATAATTAGCTTCCTCATAGAGGAGTGTTGAGTATCTGTTGTAACCTAGATTTGCACCCTATGGATTTGGCGAAGATAGATGAAAAGTTATTCAATTGGAGCAAGTGGTTCTCTTCAACAAAACTAATTCAAACTCAAGTTCAACAAATATGAGGTGGGGGCCCGAGGGTCACTTCTCCACTTCTTATTGTTCTACAAGGCAAACGAGAGAGACCCTACCAATTCTATCACCAAATGAGCTCAACCACACAATACATATATCCACAAATGTAGCCTCGATGACTAAGCACACAATAAAGTGCCACTTGTGACATAATCACACATTTGCAGGAAAATACATAGAATTGAATTAATTAATGCATAACTATACAAATATACATGACTTACATTCACTTTCTAATAGAGGTTTAAACAAATATAGAGCATATGCTAGCAAGTATGAAGCCAATTTTATACTAGAGATGCCTCTAAAGGTATGTAAGATGAAACAAAGGTCTTAGAGAGGGAAATACAACAGGATTCAATAAAAGAGAGGGCCAATCGATTCCAACTTCAACATGTGCCTTATCCATTGGGCCAAATCTACAAAGCTTTGATGGAGTCGTAGATAACATAAGAATAACACCAATTTATATGATTAATGCAACTCCCTATATTTTAGATAACTAGTAAATCACATACATTGAGATTTTCCCAACTATCGGATGACCACAACTCAGCATCCAAAATATAACATCAAACAAGTTTATTGAATGTAAATGAAATCAAAATTCCATGAGGATTTTGTAACTAGATGTTACAATAATCAAACATTAGACTTTGACATGCAATTTTACCAAATATAAATCCTAATAACCAAGTGAATACACTTCAAACTCTAATGTCATCTTCCTTATGAAACCCCCATCTCACTTATGAATCAATAAAGCACACTAGAGCTCATCTCCCATATTTGAATTACAATATCCTCGAAGTGATCACAAACAATATTCGTTCTTTGAATACCTACATAAGAGCTAGACTAAACAACTAGAGACTAAACAACAACAAGGATAAGAGATACGATAAAAAATGACCAAGTTGGAAGATGATTGATGAAGACAACACTTCATCTATTTATACACATAATAGAAGTTTCCTAAATTATAAATGGAGGGAGTTCATAATAGTGAAGAACAAATGAGAAAGGAGGGAATGAACATGCACATATTTCTCAAGTGGATCCACTAGACATAAAATAACAAATGACACCCAATAATAGTCGTTTAAAGATCCAAAGGACTCAATTATATCTGTTCGTAAACATAGAGCACCTAAGCGGCGCCCCACATGTGTGCAAAAATAAAAAATCTAGGGGGTGGATGCACATAAAATGATTAACAAAATTATGTGATAAATTTCTTCACCATTATCTCTCAAAATTAGGATTAATGTGTATCTCTTTGAATAATATTTCCAATGGTACCATCTAATCTAAAATGAAGCTCCCAATCAGAAGTTACATGAAAAAAACTAGAGTTTTACCCGCCTCTTGTGCCATTAAAACATGCTAAAAAACCGTCAAATTTTAGTTGGTAAAATATATTGTGTAGTAGTTTTAAAATTCACCAATTGGTGCCACATACTAAACATCAATGTTTTAGAAGAAAAGAAGACAACTGAAATATTCTCAAAGCCTTAAGATAATGCAGGGATTGAATTTCCTCCACACTTTTACAATTTGCACTCTGCAAATATTAGGAGTTTGAGCCAAAGGTTTGAATCGATTACTGCCAAGGGTGAAAAATCCCATTGTAACTGAGTTCAAATCTCTTTAGAATAAGGAAGAAATGATGGGTTCTACTTGTATGTAATCATCATTTTTCATAAAATGAAGAAATCATGGCCAACTATTACACAAAAGCACCAATCAATGCCATGTGTCCATAATCAACACACTTATGAAAGTGAAAGAATTATGTTGAAAGATCCCAAATATGCAGGATGTTGATTTCTTCCAAGTGTCAACGGATCCATCAAAAGAGTAAGTTCACATTATTCTTAGCTAAATAAATCATCGATTATTTTCATGCATCAAAGATCCATCACCAAAGGAAAAATGAAAATTAGTGCCAAGTCTTGCGAAATGAGGGAAAACCAATTATCACCACATGTTGGAGATCCATCTCATAGTCCTCTAAATATTTAAAGCCATCTATTAATACCACTTGTTAAAGATACAAAATAAACTATGATAAAATGGTTGTTTCAGGGTGGGGGAATTCAAAGCTAAGGAAATGAAACATTTCATGGGGAGAAACATATATAAGGTATTTTGATTTAAGAAAATTAAAATATTTTTTAGAGCACTGAGATCAATAAGATAATATCTAAAATATACAAGATATGTCATGTAATGAAAACCAAATGTAATCAATTAGAGGATAAGAGTGACTTAGCTGATAACTCACATTATATATTGAATTTGGGCTGAAATATTGGTGGAACAAGATGGATCTAGGTTGTATATGCTTCGTTTGGAAAATAGAGATGTGTAAGACTTCTGGATAGAATTGTTCAGAAGGGAATAAGACCACCTTGGGCATGAGTGTCTGAACTGGGCGCTAGTGTCCTAGAAAGTATGATCATGTCACCTTCACTTCACTCTTTGTCACTCAAAATTTTCTGTAGGGCTTTACTGTCACACCTATTCCTGCAAAATAAACCCTAACTACCTACACAAGGCTCAAGAACACATTGTATGGAATAAAACATGCATATTATTGAGTTAGACTAACCTTGGAGGTCACCCCAATGCGATTGTTACTGAGGCACTACATTTTAGACTCAATTTAGTTCTTGTGTGTGTGTGTGTGTGTGTGTGTGTGTGTGTGTGAGAGAGAGAGAGAGAGAGAGAGAGAGAGAGAGAGAGAGAGAGAGAGAGAGAGAGAGAGAGAGAGAGAGAGAGAGATCTTTATTTCTCTCTCCCTTAAAGCTAGGTTTCCCTTGTTTCAGTCACACCAAGATAACACACTACAAAATACTTTTCCCCCAAGATAAATGTGGGTGATGGAATTCATAATTTTTTTGTTCTTATGCAGTGAATGATGTAACCTAAATGCAATCCTTGAATGTTTCTCTTTGCCCAAGTGGCAGATAGGAAGTAATAGTCCGAATTTCCCAATCCCTTATAATAGTAATTCATGCACATATATGATTCATTTACTTGAATTTTGTCACAACAACCCTTAAAACTGACCCAAAGTAATAACGAGAGCTTCTAGAAAGATAATGGTCTATGTGACATTTTAAAACATAAGAGAAGAGGGTAGAAGAACCTAAAGGGGATAATAACAAATATACGCTCCTATACCTACTGGGAATTAGTGTTCGAAAGCCTTTGTGAATAAATCAAGAAAGACTGTGATGGGTAACATATTGTGCAATTTCTAAAAGTAAAGGATTTTTTTTTTTATAAAAAGATAAAACAATGTAAGTGTAAAGATAAATAAGTGTTGATAATATCTAGTCTTATTTCTTATTAATCATGCATATAATGACATACTAGAGGTGTTATGTACTAGTAATAAGTGCATAATTTCATGTCTACATTTTCCCCCACTTTATGCTTGTGAATGAATAGTCGGTAGCATAAAGTAGATAGGAAGAGCATACCTCGTGGAAAGATGAAAGAGGTTGTAACCGATAACATAACAAATGAAGATTGTAATTGATAGCAAACTAAATGGAGATTGCAAAATTTATATTACAGATTCTAAGAGGGGATGAGAACCCAGTGGGTGACCTTAGGTGTGTGGTGGAAATGATGCTTGCATTTGTAAGTTGGATATTTCCTTTTCCTAAGCATCTTGTGCTTGAGAGTACTCCTTGTTCAATTTGTGTTTACTTTTGTTGGGATAAGGATAGACCTGTAAAAGAAGATAAGTGTAGTCAATGCTCATGGTATATGAAATTAAACTTTAACTTAGAAAAATCAGAATATGAGATTATAAATGAGTATGAAAAACAAGTGAATCAAGGATATAATAGACCTAAATGTCACAAGAGAAAAGATAGAATTGTTCAAGTGTGTTTGTTTCCTTGGAGATGGTTAGAAGAGTCAAGAGTGATCAATTCACAAACTGTTTTGAATATATAGTAAGGATTTAGGAATCCTATCGCTAGAGGAAGAGTCTTGGGAGAGATTTCAAAATTTCCCTCCACCAATTAACACTTCCCCATGGATAAGTACCACTGTAGATGGTCATAAACCCAATAAAAACTAGTCACAGATGGAACATTGTTCCATGCATATGCCAAAGGTGCCACTCCTTATTTGATATTGATAGAAAATAATATAAAGTGAGAAATACATTTAATTAGTTACCTTTCTCAAAGTATGAAATTTTCCACTAATTTTGTTCTTTTTGTAATGGATAGTAACCTATAATTGAGTATTTGCTATTGGATTTTGATAACACCTATTACTGAGAACCTGTTCAATCTATAAAGTACCTATTTTTCCCCCAGGAAAAAATATCCTAGGTGAGACACTAGTGCCCACAGCTCCTATCTAATATGGCTACTTTTGTCCCCATGATATTTTTCTGAAGTATGATTTTGAACCATTTTATTAGCTCCTTTTGGAAATATTTTACTTTTTACCATTCTATATCTAGTTTCTGGACTGATGAGAGGGTGAAATAATCACTTGATGATTGACCCCACCCTTTTAAGGTGCATGAGATAAATGAATTCGAGTGCAACCCAAAAAAGGAAAAATAAAGTTGATGCGCATGTATGAAATAAAACTCTTGTAGGGGGAATAGGGAACGTGCATGGTAAAAAACATGGCATATGCAAAACAAGGAAAATAAGCTAGTATAATATGTTAGTGGTAAACAAACATGACACAGTATAATAAAAACTAGTCAAAACACATAACAATACAACAAGAGATCAACATAGTAGATGGTAGAAAACATGGTACACCATTTAATATGTCACAATATACTCAAGGCCTTCAATGCCATAGAATAAAATAAGAAATCAAGCATAGGTAAAAGCCCCCAAATAAGGAAAACATAACACAAACATATAAGACAAGATACAAGAAAAGAAGATAACCATGGTTGGAAGTGGGATTGCAAAACAAATGCTACACATGAAGCACCCTCTAGCATGTTAGGATAATTGATAGTATGCCAGAATTTATAGCACTGAACATAAATGAAAGTAGTATATATTACAATGATAACACCTAAATATGGAAAAGGTATGGAAAGCTAGATGCCCGCAGGATCCTCAGTGGGACTAGTAGAGAACAATCTCAAATACCATGCATCATGTGATAACCTGTAGGTAGATTGTATGCATCTTAAAGTACCATGTGAATGGTCATGTGTATATGTAAGAGGATATAACATACTATGAATCAATTAACATGATAGGAAAACTACAACATAGAATAGTATAAATAAGTAAGGATATATCCAACCAAGATCTAAGCTAATGTTTTGGTAGTTTTACAAATATTTGAATGTTTTTACATTATTAGAATATGAAATACTATGAATAGAGTAGGGGAGAAAGGTTTCCCCTAGTGTATGTGTGCAAAGTGAGGTTCATGTAGGTAATTACACCCTCAACAACCATGTTTAAATCTAGAAACAAGAGCATTTCATCAGGAAACAAGGGGAATAAATATGCCCCCCAAGTGCAAATGCCAGAGTGATCTATCCAATGAGGATATTTGCTAATGTGAGAGAGGGCCACATGTGAACATGATCTAAGGACATAGTTCCATGTGAAAGTGCACGTGTCAATATGTATAGGGTAATACTATATCGTGCATATGGGGAATGAGATTGCGGAGTGGGCTTAGACGTGCTAGGTGTAATATGTATCCGATGTGTAGACCTATCCCTATGAGGTGGGCTATAGGACCGATGCATCCATTATGTGTGAGAATCAAAAGTCACATGTGGAGGAGGTCTAGGTAAAGGTATAGAAGTAGCACAAGAAGTGATAGGAGCTATAGATTACTTATTAGTATATTCCAAAGCTATGGGACTATCATTAGTAGGTGCACTAGTGGTAGTAGTAACTGAAGATGTGACAGTGAGAGGTTCCAAAGATAAAGGTTCCTGTGGTGGGATACCTCAAATAGTGACAATATGCGATGCTCATGTATGAACTTAAGACACAAATGAAATATGGATGGGACGAATTTGGAAACCCTAAGCTAAGTAATTCCTAAGACTATGTCATAATGTGTACCCTCATATTCAATAGAAAAGGGAATACAAATAGTAAGAGGCCCAACATTGATTGGGAGAACCACATGCCCATGAGAAGTAGGTGATCTAAGTGTCATTTGGGATAATGTAAATCCAATCGATTGTAATAAAGATAATGAGCATGAATTACACTTGAATTAGGATGCACCATGACATTGTTAACAACATGAGTGCCAACAGAAGAAACAATGTGTGATCTATGTGATGAAAAAGAAAAACCTGCATCATAAAAAAATAATAACAGATGAAGGAATATCAATAGTACCAGCAGGAAACCTAAGAGGATGATCAGAAGATGATGTAATTAGAACCACATGATAATCATAATTGGAAGATGATTTAGGAGTCACTTTTTCATGTTTGGGTAATAGATAATTGAAAATATTAATCTTTCCATTGTCATTAGTAGTTTTAGAATCATAAATAGTAGGATCACGTAGCTAAATTTCATTGTTGTCAATCAAATTTTGGATTAAATGTCTAATCTTAAATCATCTATCAATAGAATGGTCATTACATCTATTGTCATGCTAAATGTATAGTATGTAAAATTTAAAATTTTGGTCATGACTGATTAACTAAAAATGGGGAATATGTGAGATGTATGATAGTTAATCTAATCTAGAATGACATGTAAATACAAAAGATAGATGTAGTAGATAAATATGGAAAATGACATAAATAACTATGAAAATGGAAATGCTAAACCCTAGAGTACTAAGAGAGTTAGAATGAACTCAACTGATTAGACGATCTCGTTAGAATGTGTAAAAAAGTGAACAAAATAATTTGGAATTAGGAACGAATGTGCAGAGATCCCAAAATGGACAGATCTGGAATGATTCATATGGACTGGGGTGTCTGGAGAAGGACTGGGTCACCTGCAGGTGCTCTGGTCTACAGAATGGGCACCTTGGTCTGTGATAAAGGTTTGGGATTAAGTTTCAATGGTTTGGTAGGTGGTCGAAAACCCTTGATGTGTGTCACATTAGATTCGCTGTAATGCGCCAGATGTCACTGATAATACAAGATGAAAGAAAAGACCTGCAAGATACCATAAGAAGTATCAAAAACCCTAAAAAATAAGAATGCAAATAAATGGGTCAGACTAACCTCAAATACCACAACAATGGGCTTAAATACTGAGCGTTGCACTACATTTCAGACCCAAATGTAGTTTTGGTGTGTGTGTGTGTGTGTGTGTGTGTGTGCATAATGCGCCCAAGGTGATCTTGTGTTAGTTGTAATTTGTGAAGTAGCGAGCAATAACTACATGAAGAATGTAGTAGAATGGTATATGGAATTTAATAGAACCCCTCCCCATATGCTTGTGTGATGTAAATTGAACCACCTTTGTCCTTGTGATGGATCTAATGGATGTAAATGATCTCCAAATGGATGTAACTCTAGGTGGATGATAGTAGTGACTAGTGCTTGGTCCCTCATTATGGTCTCATAATTTTATATTTATAGGGTTCTCTTGTTCTAATTTCTAAATTAACCCCAAAGAGGCCAACCACTAGAAAAATCAAATGTTGCAATGGTCATAAAGTACCTAAAAAGTGGCGAGAAAGTGGGAAAAGGATCATGGCAACTCGAGTGGGACCAGGGCACCCATGGGCGCTCCAGTCAAGGCTAAAATAATGTGAAATGAAAAAAGATGACTTAGCATGTTGATGTAAGAGGTTGGGAATGAAAAAAGAAAATAAGTAAGATGACCAAAAGACGGGGGTTAATTAGTAATTTCTTCACTCAAAAACCTTCTAAATAGTTTTATGATACTGGGACTAAATAGTATCTAAAGTGCATGATTTTATGACTACATTTCTCCCCCACTTTATGTTGGTGAGTGAAAAGTTTGCTAACATAAAGTAGATAGAGATGCGTACCTGATGTCCCTGAAGATTGTATTATAAAACATGCCGAAGGACTAGATAAATCCTAGAATGATAAAAAGATGATGGAGCATGGAAACTAAAGATAAAAAATTGCAAAAAAAGTGACGAGAGTGAATCTAGGGTGGAAACGCGTGTGTAGTTGCTGATGTGTGTGATGTACCTGCATGGTTAGTATGGTGTGTGCTAGCGCAAAGTGTTGTTGTTGACATTGTTGTTGTTGTTGTTTCCCCAATTTGATTGCTTGTTTCTCATACAACCAAATTTGCAAGGATAGAACGATCAAGTAGTCAAATATGTATGTATGTATGTGTAAAAATGAAATGTAAAATACATATATATACCAATGTAAAAATCAGGTGAATGTAAAATATGAAAATGGAAAATGTAAATGGAATATGTGCACCTGATCCATGTTGAGAAATATAGTGTAAAAGGATATCCTGTACTGCTAGGGTTTTTTGGGCGATCCGATGCCATAGGCCGACAAAGTTTAGGGAGGAATTCCAATATATCCTCCAACATGTAATTGCTTCCTTGAATGTGTGTGAAGATATCTCTATACGTCTTGGTTTTTTGGGAAATCCAACACAACT
The DNA here is from genome assembly GCA_019776745.2 of Taxus chinensis. Classification (NCBI taxonomy): domain Eukaryota; kingdom Viridiplantae; phylum Streptophyta; class Pinopsida; order Cupressales; family Taxaceae; genus Taxus; species Taxus chinensis. Next base: position 593,492,200 of record CM034151.1, on the reverse strand, counting down.
AAACAAAGAAGTATAGAGAGGAATTCCACTATATCCTCCAAGATTTAAATACTTTCTAAAATGCTAAGGACTACCATGTCCTATAAAATCTGATGTGTATAGGGTTAGTAGAATGGTCTGAACCCACTCATTGTATGCGACCCAAAATGCTAAGGGTGGAAATTGCACTGAACTGAATGGGTGTAAATGTGATGTGTAGTATGTAAAACCTCAAATGATGTCGCCCTCTTTAGGGGCACATGTGGTGTTGCTGATAGGAGAATGTGGCCCTAGAAGAGGACCAACCGTATGAACTGTGATACTCTTCCCTGTAGGGGTGGAGGGAATGCACTTGGTAGAAACCAAGGCATGCACAAGAAAGAAAGCTAGCCAAATAAAAGTGTTAATACAAGCATACATGTATAAAGCAATGTGTAATCTACGCAAATAGTGTAAAAGCTACCAAACAATGTAGTAAACATGCAAAAAGAAAAATAAGATGCAAAAACTAGGTTGTAAACATGGGACATGTTGAGAAATACAGGGTTTAGGACCAATCTTCCACATCACATTCTATTAACTTTACATTTTTTCCCATATCTATGCACTCCGTTATATAGGAGCTGCATAGTAACAAATCTCATAACAATGTCTTTGTCTTTACCTGCAACCTTCTCAACAATATTTGGTTGCATATGAAACCAATCTACCCGAATGCTTTCAACCATTAATAATAACATTGATAATAAAACGATATCTCATTGTTTTATTATCTAACTTACTAACTTACTAGTTTACTAATTACCATATAGTAAATACTATTTACTATATGTAATATTACATTCACATTATAATAATATTATCCATGATAATATTATATTTCATTCTATCTAATGTTCACACTATACAATATCTCTAACATGACATCACTCACGATGTCATAATGTACGCAAGGCCATCATGGCCACATACAAACAAACATGTGCACACCACCAAACATAGGACAAGGCCCACATACAAGAATAAAAAATAGCAGACAATGCAACAAACAAGTATGGAAGAAAATATCCCTGTATAACAAATGCTGCACATGAAGCACCCGCTAGCATGTTAGGAAGATAACTAGTATGTAAGAAGCGTGTATAACTAAGTAATATAAAGTGCTAAGTAAAAAATGAAACAATAACACCTGTGAAAGATGAATGTGGATGCCCCCAACGACCACTGTAGGAAGGGTAGAAGGCGAGCATCTGTTCTATGTGTAAGAGTTCTATATCTACGATCACAGTTAGAAAAATTCGTGAATGCACATGTGTGGATGGTATAAATAAATGACATACAAGTAGTCTAACTAGCATGCATAGTAAAGTGACCATGAACAAGCAAACATAAGCAACATTAAAAGAAACAATAATATAGAGTATGTTGTGGATGGATATAATGGAATACAAGATGGATGGTAGGATCCGCATGAACCCCCAAGTGAATGGAAATGTATGTAGTGAGGGTGCATTTGGTTTCTCCCCCCTCAAAAGTCAAGAATGAACCGTAAATGAGAGTGCTTTATCAGGAAATGGTTGAAGTTTGTGTTGTGTCTAACGCAATGTTATGAGTATGTATGCGTAGTGATGATGATATGCGACATATAGAAGAGATGTGCATGAATGTTATAGCCTAAGCGTATATCACGAAAAAATGAATGTATGAGTAATGATTTACCCCTAAAGCGTGTATCACTACAAGATGAAGAAAAATAAGTGGTGATGTAGCCTAAAGTGTATACCTCTACAAGATGAATAGTAAGGAGTGGGAATATGTGGGATGTATGATATTTAATCTAATCTAGAACAACATGTAAATAAAATAGATATATGTAGTAGATAAATATGGAAAATGACACAAAAAACTATGAAAATGGAAATGCTATACCCTAGAGTACTATGAGAGTTAGAATGAACTCAGATGATTAGAGGAGCTTGTTGGACTATGTCATAAAGTGAACAAAATAATTTGGAAGTAGGAACAACTGTGCAAAGTTACCGAAAAGGACAAATTTGGACTAATTATCTAGATTGGTGTACATGCGGGAACTTTGGTCTATAGAATGGGTGCCCTAGTCTATGAAAAAGGTCTGAGACTGAGTTTCACAGGTCCAGTTGGTGGTCTAAAACCCTTGCTATGTGTTGCATCAGATTAGCTACACTGCGCTAGGTGTTGCTGATAATCAAATATGAAAGAAAGACCTGCAAAATACTACAAGAAGTATCAAAACCTTAAAAAAAGAAGAATGCAAATGAGTGGGTTAGACTAACCTTAGCTTCCACGATAGTATAGTTACTAACTCAACATTGCACTACATTTCATACTCAAATGTAGTTCTGGTGTGTGTGTGTGCATCATGTGCCCTAGGCGCTCTTGTGTTAGCCACACTTTGTGAAGTATCAAGCAATAAATAGATGTAGATTGTAGTATAATGGTGCATGGAATAGAATAAAATCACTCCCATATGCTTGTGTAATTCAGATTGAACCAAGTTTGTCCTTGTGATGGAGCTAATGGATGCAAACGATATCCAAATGGATGTAACTCTAGGTGGATGCTAGTAGTGACTAGTGCTTGGTCCCTCATTATGGTCTCCTAAATTTATATTTAAAGGGTTCTCTTGATCTAATTTCGTAATTAACCTCGAAGATGCTGACCAAAATAAAAATAAAATGTTGCAATGGTTAGAAAGTACCCAAAAAGTGGTAGGAAAGTGGGAAAAGGATTAGGGCACCCCAGGTGGGACCAGGGCACCCATGTGCACCCCAGTACTAGCCTGGGTGCCCTAGTCAAGGATAAAATAACATGAAATGATAGAAGCTGACTCGGCATGTGGGTACAAGAGGTTGGGATTGACAAAAGAAAATAAAGTAATATGGAGACAAGGGTTAGTTAGTAATTTCTTCACTAAAAAATCTTCTAAATAATAGTGTGATACTGAGACTAAATAGTATCTAAAGTGCATGATTTTGTGACTACAATTACAACCAAACCAACACTTGAAATTCTCTTTCCCAGTGAATGTAAACCTTTCCTCTGACTAACATTTCAACTATGTCACCGTCATTCTGGTTGAGAGGGACATGATAACATTATTTTCAAGTGTGTTTCATGTTTTGAGAAGTGTACCAATCTTGATTCTTGAAGTTACTAAGATCTATGAAAGAATAGTGTTCCTAGAGGCTTCAAAAGGGCTATTTTTGGTCTTTTTGTCATGGGAGGACATCCCTTGAAAACTAACTAAAAGGGAACAAGCCATTGTGAGGTTGCAAGGGATAGTATTGAGATGATCCAAGGAATTTTATGAAGTTTTTATGGAGCCATGAGAGGTCGAGAAACTTTCAAGAAAAACTGGGTCTTTTTGGGCACGACACTGGGGATTGCATGTTTCAAATGAGCTAGTCACCTTGTTCATTATGTTTTGGAAGCCTCAAGAGGTCTTGGGAAGCCATATAATAGGAATTGTAAAATTGATATAGCACACTTCAGGGTGTAATAATCAAGATAGAATTATGGGAGTATAAAAATGAAAATACATGTCCATCAGTGCAACATAAGAGTCCTGTTACAAGGTGGAACTTTCTCATCATGTTTTATACTTCTTGGGAAGACTTAGGAGCCTACAAAAGGTAAAAATATAAATTAGACCATCCTCATAGTACATGTGTTGGATTTTTTCATACTCATTCGGGACTCTGGGTGGTAACCTCCACTTACTGGTGCACACGTGTAGGCCAAAGTGGAAAATGGACTGAAAAGAAAAATTGCAAGATGGATCATGTATTGAAAATGTTGGGAAATAACTCAGTTGGTCCTTTAGAGTCAAAACCATATAAGTTTTTTCCTCTAAAATCCATGCCTTTCTCTCGGGCCTCAAAATCCACTCCTTATTCTATTTTCATGTTGAGTTTGATGACATCAACACATCTAATCAATATTGAATGAAGTTTTGGATCGTGGATTTCCCTTATCCCTTTTTCCTTTGGTGCAAGGGGATATGGGGGACACCAAAGTGTGCTCCCCTGTGGAGGCCGTTTTTCCTCACTTGAAAGTGATAACTTGGGTGTTAGGGAAGTGTTAACAACTTGAACCATTTTCACAAAATATGCCCACTTGTTCATGAGAGCCTCATCCAAAGTGCATTTTTGAGAGGCTGATGTCCCCTTTTACCTTTTATCCCTATTTTTAGGCTGTAACCACACCTCTAACCTCCACTAGACATGGGTCATCTAGTTTGAGTTTAAGGTGAGTTAAATGGAGCTAGTGAGATGGAACATAAATTTGAAAGAGGTATAACTTCATACTTAGCCATTTTTTTCATTTCATTGTGATTTTTTCTCCCCCATTTCTAACGTAGTGTTGTTATGATGCCAAAATTTCTTCAAAAATCCTCCATGCTCAAAAAGCATTTTTTTTCATATCTTCCAAACCACAGAGCCTATTTGCCATGAAACTTGGACGGTAGGATCCTCTCCAAATATTCATTTCTAATGATCCCAACCTTGAGACCCAATGGTTATATATATATATATATATATATATATATATATATATAATTTATAGACAAAGTTTCCTAAAATAAAAACTCAATTTTCAGATTTACAGAGTTATGTCGATTGAAATCCTCCAAAAGTTGGAGCAAAGCATCCTTATGAAATAAAAAAACTTTTAAAACCACTTTCATTCCATTCCAACACCGGGAATACCCAATTAAAAAAATATCACTCCTTTTTAAGCATCGATTTCTATAAATAGTAAGTTCTAAAAATAGTTCATTATCAGAGTTGTCATTTTCCTTTGCATATTAGGGAAATTCAAAAGTTCCAAATTAAGCAACTAGAAATTAAAATGGGCTTCTCAAAATAAGGATTAATAAAAATAGTATGTGTGGGGATATTGGTCAAGAAACAAGGATGACGAGCCTCTCATGTTGAAGAAAGAGCACATGGATAAGTTTAAAATAGTATAGAACACCTCAATGACATGATATATTGATGATTTCACACTATGAATTTTTAGTTAAATGAAGGAGCAATTATTCTATTATAAGGAGAGGAAATTTTCAATGAATAACATATGAGCAAGAAAGTGTTTGAGAATCTTGTGGTTTATTCCATCCAAAAAGGAAACATCTATGTCAGGAATGTGAATTTTGAATCCAAGAATAGTAAGGTGATGATCTCCATGTTATAACTCTAATCTTGTGTTCAAAAAGGAACTTCATGTTTCCATATCAATGCAATTATTGCTACAATGTTTATAAATCATTCAATTCCTTGGAGTGTGTCCACATCTCATAGGAGGATGAATTTGTAATCACAACGTTCCAAATCAATAGGAGGTTAAAGGAATTCATGGAACATTCACTCAAGATCCATCATAAGTAGGTTCTTCGTCAACAAAATGCTTTCCCATCTCCAAATTTTCACTTCTCTCCTCCCTCCTTCTCTCTCTAAATTCTATTTCTTCATTGATAATTTACTTTTTCACTCTTTCATCTTGTTCACTTAAGTTATTTAATATCACATTGTAAAAGTCCCTTTTCAGAAATAAAATGGATTAGTTCCATTCTAGGGAATTTGAAAAGTCACATGGTGGTGAGATGAAAAGTCACATGAGGGGGAGAGGAAGAGACATTTTTAATCTATAAATTGGAATGAATTCTACATTCAAAAGGGGTTAGTTTTTCTTGGTTGATAGCTCCCATTGTCTTACTACAAGAAAAAAAAAAGCAATTCTTCTATCTCCTTGTCTTATGTTTTCCTTTCCATCACAACTTTACTCCATGAGCATGGTTACTTGTGCAATATTATTCAAATAAGTTTGGATTTAAATTTTTTTTCCTCTTTCCTTGACATGGTGTCTTCTCATTATTAACTTGGAAATATTATAGTTTTATGTCAATAAAATCAGTTTGCTATTTATTAAGTAAAGTCCTCTTCTCACTTTCTTCCCTCTCTCCATACACACACCTTTCCTCCACCTCCTTTTTACACATGGGTTTAGTGGAGTATTCCTATGTGATTCCCATTCGAAATGCCACATACGATGATTAGAGTAGCGTATAAATTTCATGTTTTTAATAAATGAAGATGCCCTATTCCTAAAAAGAGGAACCTAGTACTTGAGTGTTGGTGGAAACCCTAAATTTTTCCCTGTGAAAAATTATTTCGCCAACAAATATATTATAATCCCGATTATAATTTTTATCAAAAATATTTCCATGGGCATGATTATGATCTAGATCAAGAGGATATAAAATAGAAACCATATTTCTTACAATGAGTTGAGGAAAAAACCTACGAGGTGGATAAGGAAATCTAGTAAAAGTGAGTCATGTAGGTTGTATTAGGATATTTGTAGGTTGAGATACAACATTGATCGTAGAATTAGGATCACTAGGATTTCCTTTAAAGGTAGATTTTTTTTGAAATTTTTTAGTAGATTGATCAAAAAATTTATCACTATACTTAAGCTTGTCCATAGGAAGTAACTTATTTTCACATGCTTTAAGAGTATGACATAAATGATCAAAAGAATGAAAATAATAAAAAATTACACATTCTTACAAAGGAGGCAATATACTTTGGATACATATATCTTACAATTCAAATTCACCCTAGACATTATTCATTTTAGAAATATTATTCTTATAGTGCAAAACATAACCACTAAGATGCTTATTAGAATCCTTTATTCATTTTTTTTCATTTGTACATATGATATTTTAGTTCTAATTTTGATATAGAAGTGAGCCAAAAACAAATTTTATAAAGGAGTGAAGGATCGAAAGGAATGTAAAGGAAAATTATAAACCATCACAAAGCATAGTCTTGTAACCTCATAGGAAACAAATTTATCAATAACGTATCATCACCAGAATAGTCCAAACATGCAATATGAACTGATCTAAGATGATCTTTATGGATCTCCATGGCTGTAAAAAAGATGTAACTTAGGTGAAGAAAAGATGGGAAGAAGTGGGTAAGATGAAACTTGAGGTGCAAGAGGACTATGTAAGAGATGTGAAGAATTAGGAGATGGAGAAGAAGAAGAAGAAACATGCTGTAAATGATAAATTTGAGCTTTATAATCATAGCATAAGGACTCTAAGGAAAAATTTCTTGAATAAGAACTATCTTGGATATGAAAAATGAGAGGGGAATAAAGGTGAGGTTTAGGTGTGGAAATAGGAATATGGTTGGTGGATGCCCCCACATTGGTGGGAGGGGAGGAGAGTGGAATAGAGTATTGTGGGGCCATAATGGGGATAACATTAGTGTCTGAAGGGGAGGATGAAAATATCAACTGGGATTTTTCACGACCAAAAAATAACAAGAGATATGTGTTTTTAGGATGATTATCAATGTATGTATTTAGGTAATTAATATTTTTAGTAGTTAACTCATGAGAGGTGCTAGCCATGATAGGATATAAAGAGATTTAATAAATAACATGAAAGGATTGGGTTCACCAAATGCTTTAATAAAATTAAATCTTTATAATAGGAATCAGATCAATAAGATAATATCATAAGCATTTAATATATAACATGTAATGACAAACAAGTGTAATCAAGAAGAGGATGGGAGTGAGTTAGTTGATAACTCATTGTCTATACTGAATCTAGGCTGAAATATTGGTGGAATAGGTGTGATCTAGGTTGTATATGCTTCGTCTAGAAAATATATATCTATAATTCTTCTAGACATAACCTCCTAAAAGAGGATAAGACCACCCCATGCTCTAGTGTCTTAAATAGGCGTCAGTGTCCTAGTAAAGAGTATGGATCTAGTCTTTTTAGGGTATGATCATGTCACCTTCACTTCACTCTTTGTCACTTTCAATTTTTTGTAGGGTTTTATCATCACACTTGTACCTATAAAACAAACCCTAGCGTACCTACAAAAGGCTCAATTACACATTAGATGGAATAAACATGCATATGATTGAGTCAGAGTAAACTCAATGGTTACCCTAATGTGATTGTCACCAAGCACGATACTAGATTTCAAACTCAATGAATTTTTGGGTGTGTGTTTATGTGATTAAATTGTGTCCCTTGAAGCTACGTTTCCTTTGTACCACTTACACTAAGATAATATGATAACAAACTACTTTACTTCCAATATAAAAGTGTGTGATGGAAATTTGAAATTTTCCGTTCCTATGAAGTGAATAATGTAACCCAAATGCAATCCTTGAATGTTTCTCTTTTCCCTAGTGGTAGATATGAAGTAATAGTTACCCATCCCCTTGGAATAATAAGTAAGTCATGCATATATATGATTTCTTTACTTGAATTTCATCATTAACAACCCTAAAAACCAACCCAAAGTGATAATAGAAGCTTTTGAAAATATAATGGTTGATGTGACATTTTAAAACATAAGAGAAGAGGGAAAGAGGAAAGAATCACCCAAAGGGGACAATAACACATGGAAACTCCTGTCCCTATTAGGCGCTAGTGTTTGAAAGGATATGATATATAAAATAGGAAATGTTGAACTAGGTAACATACTGTGCAATGTCCAAAAGTAAAGGGGAAGTTCTAGAAAATCAAAGGACATAAGTACAAAAAGATAAAACAATAAGTATTAAGTGTAAATAAAAATAAGTGTTGTTGATATCTATTCTTCTTTCTTAGGAATTATGCATATAATGACATAATAGAGGTGTGTTGTAATAATACTAAGTGCATATTTTCATATCTACAATATTCAAATTAATATGTATCTTGGAATAATTCATTTCAAAGGCCTGAATTCACATACAAGGAAAGATAAAGTATATGGCTCAGTTAAATTTAACACAAAGGTCTCAAAAATGCATGCATACTACCATAAATAACCTATAAGCTCTAAAATTTCAATTGTAAGGACCCAAAATAAAGTGAAACAATATGGGTGCCAACATTAGCTCTAGAAAATGGGACAAATACCTTCTGTGGGTAACCAGAGATCCTATACCTTTGTTGAACTAAAATAGTGCCTCAAAAAAGGGACCAAATTGACCCCATACTACAAAGGAAATAACACAAAAAATTCTGCAATTCCAACACTCCAGCCAAAATCAATGCAATACCATTATGATCAAAAAAATTCCAAGAACCCAACTATTTGGTTGTGCAAAGAAGTCACTAATTCAAAAGTAGGAAACTATGTACAAATATTGATGAAATTTAAAAGGAAAATGGGGTTAAAATTATCATTCAATAAACCCATTCACAAGAATGAGTAAGTAATATTCCTTTCTTAGAAATGTAGATTGTCCTTCTTGCAAAATGCAGTAATAAAAGATGAGAAAAACACTTCAATATCAAAACCACAATCGATCACTAAGTTTGGAAGCTCCAAATTTGAAATTAGTGTTGAAATATGAAGACCAATCAAAACAAGGATATTGTTAGACACAAAACTAATATGCCTAATCCCAACTCTTTGAAGCACGTTTAAAACTCAAATGAACAATTAATATCAATGTGCAAACATGAAATATAAATAATCACTTTGTCATAAAAATCAGAGCGTAATAAATTTAGTTTAAAATTAATTGGGTAAGTATTAATAGTGGGTTTGTAAAGTTTGAAATTTTGAACATCAATTTACCCAAACTTTTGATTAATACCCAAATTAGTATTAAGTGTAGATGCAGATTGCTTCAACAAATAAAAACAAATATTTGACTTCTCACTTAGGTCCACATCTTGTTGCTCCAAAAATTTTATTCATGTAAAAAAAGATGATTAACAATAAGGTTACCAATATAAGCATCAAAATTCATATTTTCATTTTCACCTTAACGAAAAAATATGCTCTAAAATCAATTCCAGGATCAAACACATCACTTGCACTTGCATTCCTCATATAATAAAAAATGGTTCGTAAGTAGAAAAGTAAAACAAGGATACTCTAAATCTGAAATACACCCATTGCATAACTCATCATCATAACACTAGTGTAAAATACATCACATTTAATTGTCCAACAAACCAATTTTACTAACTATGGAAACACATTTAGGTTCAGTAAAATTAAAGGGCTCATATTAATGATGAAACAAAGAGTGAAAAATATGAGGGTATATGTGGTTATCCAATAAATAAAAATAATTTGATTCATGGTTATAACTAAATATTTCATACTCACCTTCAAAATGAGAAGGAGAGGGAGATGGGGAATATTTAACAAGTGGAGAAAATACTTCCTCACAATAAAAGTATTCATAGACTCTTAATCTTCAATTTTTCAAAATTCCCTAGTCTAGTCAAATGAGGATAATTATCATGCAACATGTTGTGTGAAAATAAACTCTCTTCTTCTACTTCCATAATAATTCTATAATATAAATAAATTACTAGTTCATTTACATATTCCCCATATTATTCATTTATAACTAAAAAGGATATTTCATTCAGAAAATCTCTAGTGGGAATAAAATCAATATCACCATGTAACTACAAATTATTACAAACAGAGAACCCTACAAATTCATGCTCGTAAGAATAACTATTGAATAGCTAAAATAAGTAATTCAACACATCATTTTGCAAAACTTATGGATGCTAAGATGATGATAAAAGACACATATTACCCAATGCTTTAGAAACCTGATAAAAAATAAAATAAATCTCTTTGTTAACAACACAAGTGTTTATTTGAATAATAAACCCATCACTAACATAAGTCACACCAGATTCATTGGGTATAAAACATTCTAAATCAATAAGTGGAGAAAATCAGGTAACAAAATGGAATGTTTGAACACGATCGTCTTCAACATGACCAACATGAAAAAAATTCACAAGATCCATAAATTTTACTAGGGAGCCCACTATTAAATGCTAATGCACTATCATATTCAAAAAATTCTTCAAATAGTGAATTATTATGTAAAGGGGAAAAAATTCAGGCACAACCATCAAAGCATCAGACTCATCATGTGTTTGAAACTTGATAGATTCATAATAATACTAAAAATAGGGATCCAACATATGTGAATATGTATAAGAATGACTACGAAAACAACCATAAAAATGGGGATGTGTATCAATAATGAATTTTTCATTACCATTAATGAATTCATACCCAACAACTATCATTTCTTTCATTGAAGTCTCTAAGGTTTCACAAGTATCTAAAGACGCAAAATCAAGACCTTCCTCACAAGAATCCAACTCATACTCAAACTCAAAACTATATACCTTAGAGGTATATGAAATATTTTTAAGCTTTAAATCCAAAGAAAAAATCATGGGTAATAATAAGAGGGAATTTATCTTGTAAGTAATAATCTAGTTTAGCATTTAATGCATCTCTATAAACAATATGAGCATATGCTTCACTTGGTCTACTATGCTATGTAATCCTTTTCCATATCTTTATAAATCTAATATTAAAATGTTAAATGCTTTCATCCTCCCCCCTCACAATATTATAAACATAATTCCATGAAGAAGTATGATCATAAAAGGGGGCACATAGATCTCCTGGATTGTGTGTAAATTGACAAAGTTGCACTCGAACAAAAACACGTAGTTTATCCAAGTAATTAGCAAGAAAAAATGAACTCAAGGAACTTGTGCATCGAAAAGGTAACATAATACCCTCACTGCAACACCCCCTTCATCATAGCTTAGGATGAGACATGCAAAATCAGAAGGATAAATAGGTCCCGACAACTACGCTTGATGAGGTATCCATGTACAATAAGGATCTCAAGTACTGGAGGAAAAAACCAAAGGGAAAAACAACCATGTATAAGAGATAGAAAAAATATCGTAAACAAATTAAGAAAGATGTGTCATAATGGGGTCCTGACAACAAGGCATGATGAATTACCCATGTATAAACTATAATATTTCTAGAAGAAGAAGAAGAGGAGGAGAGAACTATCCAGCCCCCTAGAAGATGATCCCTAATTAAATCCCATGGAATTCAGTGGAGGTGAGAGTCTGTATTCAATGGAAAAATAAGAGGAAACATATGATGTCTTAAGATGTTACTCAACATGTAATGGAGATAATATATCAAGAGATGCAAAGATAATCCTGTTAAGTTCTTTGAGGTGGAGATTCTATAAACATAGTTTCAAGTTATCAAGTAAGTGGAGCTCCTAAGGAAGTGGATCTTGAAGAAATGAGTAAACATTATCTGATATCATGAAAGAGGGGATGAATATATATTTAATTTCATTTACATCGATGAAGTTGCACTCAAATGAAAACGTGTAATTTATCTCAGTAATTAGCAAATAAAAATGAAACTCAAAGGAACTTGTGCATGGAAAATAAAAATGGTATACTCATGCTCATAGATCAAAAAGGATAAATACATATGAGAAGTGTTGTGTAACTACCATGCCTATACTTATCATACTCCAATAATAGAGTAAGGAACTACAATGCTACAATAACATGTAACTCCCATACGACAATGACACATATGACGAGTATGACATATTCTATGAATTTTTTTTCATATGTCATATAAATCCCTAAAATATGTATGAATCAAAAAAGTGAGATGATTCACCATGTATGAGACCGTGTAAATAACCTAATAAATTAATAAAAGGTAAAATAATTCCCCCACACCAACATATAAGTCTTACAAACATGCTATTCGCGGGATCTCTTGAGTGAGTATAAATCGCATCCCTCTCGGGTGACTTTAGAGATGAGAGATGAAATGATTGCCGTATGAGAGTCTGAAGACCACCTAATTCAATGAGATCAAACCTATTTTTCTTGAAACCATTCCTTAGACATTTGGATCAATACCATAATTATTTCATTGATATCCCTTGACTCACGAATACTCTATGAGACCGATGGTAGAGGCGAAACCTTCACTTCTTAGTATTCAGGATCGAACAAAATAAATTACATAATCTTTTATAGATTACATGAACAATAAAATATGAATTTACTCATTTGGCCAATGGTCATCCTCATGTGATCCAATTTTCTTATCTCAAAATCATCTAAGCAGTTGACCCAATAATATTCAATATGAGGAACATAAATTAAGTCAGGGAGGATGAAGCTTTCAGGATTGATTCAGATGGCAAAATCTACCTTGGATGTGTATGAATAAAGGATCAAAGGGAAAAATAAAAACTTAAAGACTTGAGGCATCAAAAAAACTTGTACAACAGTAAAATATCAAAAGAAATAGGGAAAGACACACATTTCTTTATGTGGTTCATGAAATTTTTATTTACATGAGCAAGCCACTTACATAGTTCAAACATCACAATATTGTCACTAAGATATCTTGGAAGCTTTCGAGGAGAGAGATAGAATACTAAAACTCTAATAAAGGAGAAGATGGAGAGTTGAGTGAAGTAGGATCCATACTTTTTGATCAAAGTTTCCGATTGGGCTGACAATACCAACTTTGGGTTTCTTTCAAACAATCAGATGATGAACATGGTGAAATGCATCATTCACCCTAAAAAAGTGGTGGTTTCTTTCTTTGAGAGTGAGTTTCAAGTACCTTTCATAAGCTGGGGCCATCTGATAAATATTTCAAGCAAGAGTAAGGACTTTTAATGTTCTTGTGATTGCGAGAGCATACATCAAATATGATGTCATTGTGAAATTCTTTGCGACCTGCAAGTGGAGTTATTTATGGTGGATGATATCACTTATGATTTGTACCCAATCAACTATATAATTCCCTTTGCTTACAATGATGGTAAATTATGCCACCCAATATCTAAATTACTTTGTGTTTTCTTCTTCCATCACTATACTTAAGAATATGATTGCATATGAGTAACCTCATGGAACTCACTCCTAGATAATTTTTTTGGCATATGAGAGGGTTTTATTCCTTGTCGCAACCATGATCGTGGTGCAAGGTCCTGAAGATAGAGTTCATTCTTTGAACAATCACTAGATGCAAACTATTTCAAGATTATGACCATGTTGTTGCTAGTCAAAACCTACATACCTTGTGAAATACCTTTCATGGTGAGCATTACAAGTATGGAATTTTCATTTACCCTCAAAATCATGGATTCTATCTCATAGTGCTAAGAACATAATAACACCAATTTTTCACTATCTACTGATAAAATATGTCCTCTAGCTGCAAGCAACCCACTTGCAAAGATATTTATATAAATAGGTTCTCTCAATCCTCCAAGCATTCTACTTTTCAAGTCCTCTTGGTCTATGTGAATGAAATTATTGTCACCAAAACTTGAATAATCCATGGATAGTGTTGAAATAGATTCCATGCCATAGAATTTTAACTTGATGATTCCAAAAATCAACAAGATAAGTGAAAATGAAGCCATAAACAACTTTCTATTTTTGACAGGTGGGGTTAGGAGCTAATATTTTGGGAAAAATTGTATTTTTTTCTCAAGTTTTGTCTTATTGAATCTCCCAACACACTTAATTTCACCTTAATTGATGATGCTTTACTATTTTTATAAATTTCTATTTTTTAGTAGGTTGCTTTTTCGGAAACTATTTTTTGGGAAAATTGATTGTTTTACCTAGTTTGTTGTTTTTCACTATTTTTGAATGTTTTGAGTAATGTGAGGTTGATATTTTAGGAGGATTACTATTTTTAGTATGTGGTTGTACTGAGAAATTTATATTTTTATAATATACACTTAATATTTTTGGTTTGAAATGAAAACACACTCATCAGATTCGGCTCTACACCAGGATCATGCGTTCTAAATTTCACCGCGATCCTTTTATTGGAACTCTTGCACATTGAAAAAAAAAATTATGGAGGTAGGGTTTCAGGTTTGATTTTGTAAATAACCTAAGGAATCATATAATATTCAGAAATTATTTTTTCAAAGGTTCCTAGAAGGTGAATCTCCTATGAATTTTTTTGTTGAATCTGATTTCTGGTTAAAGAGTTATGAAGAAATATTTGTTTCCAAGGTCATCGCCATTATGAAATGTTTTTTGAATTATTTATGGGGTTTTATGATTTTATTGGATGTTTTACAATATATAAAATGGATAAGAGGTTGACTTGTGTAGGGAAAACAACTGTAAAAAAAGGTTAACTCTATTTTCATGTCTCCATTGTAATTACAGTTTTTAACCCTAGTTGAATGAAATTTGAGTGAGTTAAAAGATAGGTTAAATGGGCTTGCACATGGGAAAGCATTTTTGTACCATTTTTTACCCTTGGGAAAGGTATAATAGGGAAAAAAAGAGAGATTTGAGAATGATCATGAAAAGTGTCCTCATGTGGTACAAGATGAGGAAGATGAAAAGCTTCTTGAACTTCTATGGGCATGGGAGAAGTCACACGGTGGACTAGATGAGGGGGATTGCTCATGGATTCCCAATTTTCCCCCTAATTTCCCCTTGGGAATGGGAAAAGAGGGACACAAACTGTCTCTTTGAGTAATATGGTGAAAAGTGTCGAGATTTGGTGCAATGTGTAGATGATGGGTTTAGGCAGATAAGTACCCGGGAGTTGGAAAGATGATCACATGGAGAACTAGAGAGGGGGATTGCACTTGGGAGCCCATTTTTATCCCATATGTCCCATTTTAAAAGGATAAATATGAACACAATATATATATATATATATATATATATATATATATATATATATATATATATATATAGGAGTGAAATCATGACATGTGGTAGTAAAATGTTTTGCTAAGTATCAGATCAACACACTCTGCACTAGAGAAGACTTGAAAACTTCACTCCCAGATCTTGGAAAGGTATTTTGAGGTGAAATTTTATATTATTATTACTCAAAGTTACCTTCCAAGATAAATTTCAGAGGTTTAAGAACCTAATTATTCCTAAAAGTCTTAAAAATGGATTCCTTTTTTATCAGGACAACGAGGTGCACATGCAAAAGTTGAGTTGTTTTGATAAATCCTTAGGTGTTATGTAAAAATATGGTTATTACATAATGAATAAGATTATATAAGCTTTTAATTTACAATTTTTTTACATAATAATTCCTTACAAAGATCTCGTAATCATCTGTAGAAGTTTTGGTTCATATTTTGACCATTCATTCCTTACACATGAAAACTTGCTTCAGCAAAAACAGTCCCTAAACCATAAAATTTTCCTTGAATCTTCCTAAAATAGTTCCAAAATAGGTTATTGGATCTCCAAAATTACCTCCAGATGATTATGATATTTTTTTACCTTCCCTTGTAACAACCACCTTTTGTCACTTCATATCCAGGGATTTTTTTTTAATTTCTTACTTTATGCATATGATTTAAATACCCATATATTTAAATCCAACATAAATCTTAATCCAATATATTTCTGATAACTGTCATAAACCATGTACAACTGCATGTGAGTATAACGATCCTACTCGATCCCCCTCAATGCTCTTTACGAGCCAATACATCAAATGTATCCTTTGGTTTTTTCATTTTTCAAGATATGATAATTAAGTGAAGATATCTAAGCGTCTACCTAGATTCCACCATGGAATTCCACTAGGAATATCTCTGCTTAGATCTTGGTGAAATCACGACAATGTAATAAAAAAGTTACACTACTTTGCACAAAGTTTCATAATCATGTATGCCATGCTTGGTTCCGTGATAACACAATCACCATTGGGAACTTGTCATCTCACCTTATTCAATTATTCAGTTATATGGATTAACAATCAATGGTGTTGTAAACAATTACAAGTCTTATACAAGGTACAAATCTGAATTAACCTGTAAGAAGATGTACCTCTATGTCATCCTTTGATACCTATGGAAAAGTAGGTGTCTCCGTAATGATTTACATCATTACTATACCACTTCCCTTGCTTTAGCCACCATAAATTGACATCAGGGTCAGGGAATTTTTTAGTGGCGAATATTTATAATATGATGAATATTCCATTTAAGAAAAAAATGAAAAGGTGAATTTTCTGGCACGGGTCTTGACATGTTCGCCTAAAAATTAAAGTTCAATTTTTTTTAGGGGTCGGCTTCACCTACCTCTTTATAATATCCCCTATATAATCCTATATTATTCACCGGGTAGAACACTACTTGCTAACTCATTCCATGTTCCACCTGGGGGCATATCTATTATCAATTACATAACTTGTGAAGCAACATATTTTCTAGTACACAAAAGTACAATTTTTTAGACAAAAGAAGGCTCTGAGGACTGACAAGAAAACTCTTTAGATGGGTGACAAAAAGGCTGTGTGGATGGGTGACAAGCAGGATCTATTGATGGGTGATAAGAGGGTCTATTGATGGGTGACAAGAAGGATCTGTAGATGGGTGACAAGAAGGATCTGTTGACAGGACAAGCGTTGATGGGCGACAAGTAGGATCTGTTGATGGCCTTCAAACAAGATCTGTTGATGGGTGAAAAGTAGGATCTATTGAAGGGCGACAAGCAAGGATTTGTTGACATATGTGAGAAGAAGGCTCTCTTGATGGGTGACAAGAAGGTTTTGCTGACGGGTGACAAGAATAACCTTCTGACACATGCGATAGGGAAATGTGTTGTTGATACGCGTGACAAGTTTTGTTTGTTGACACACGATAGGGAACAATGGAAGTTGCTAGTGATTAGAACACCCAACAAGTTACAAAAAAACTCAAAAGTCTCTATTCAAGTATTTTGGAAACTCTCCTGGTTCAGATATAGCAACCGCTAGCACCCATAGAGCTCCCACTGAAATCAATCAGAGCACAGACTGTGTGGAAGGTGTTATTGAAGTGGACATGCATTCTGCTCAATATCACCCAAATGACACCTATAATGATACCATGCCAGGGCTTGAAGATATTCCAGTAGTGCAAAATGCAACAAAAAATTCAAATGCAACTAGTGCTTGACGGAAAAGGAAACCTGATGATCATGATATTCCTGAAAGCTTATGCACGTAAAAGTAAAATTGTGAATACGAACAGGAATATGTGGATGCTTGGGAGGACATACAAGTTTGACTGGGATGTAAAATTTCCATTTATTGAACCTGTACAACCAGGTAATTCTAAATAAATTTCATCAGAATGTACATGTACAATATGTACGTGGAAATTGGGAAGGCAACAAAAAATGTAACTGAAGTTGGACATAATTGAAAAACACTGTGGAAAACAATATTTCACTTTAACTGGGGAAGATGGCCAGAAAATAAAAACACACAGATGGAAAACTGAAAAAGAATGCATGCATGTGAAATATGCAGACAGAATATGAGGCTAATCAGAAAAGATGCATACTTCTCGTAGAAAATGGTGGAAACGATCACAACGTAAATTGGTAAGATGAATCAATCAAATTTGCGTGCTAAACTCATACAGTTTTCTACTTTATTCCACATCCTTAAGAAAGAAGACCGATTTCAGATTTCATCGATTTCAAACCTTTGTATCAATATAATGGAATGCAAAATGTTCCCCAATCTCACTGGTCAGACAATAGTGCATGGGAAATGGCTAAATGCCTTGCTATGATTGAGAAGGAAGATTTGAAAGAGTGTGTAAAAAATGCAAAGTTTATCTCTTTGTCAATTGATGAAGTGATTGTTTTTGACAACACTACATGGGTATGTATCCATGTTTACACTTTAGAAAATCATATGAGGACTCTGCACTTGTTGGGTGTTCAGAAAATGGTTGAAAATTGCAATGCAGAAAACCTATATAAACTAGTTATTTCTCTTTTGAAAGAAATTGCTGACATGACTGCGAATGAAATTGCTACGAAGTTGGTATGTGTGGGAGCAGATGGGGCATCAGTCATGCAGGGTCATAGAATTGGGTTATGTGTTCGATT
Organism: Taxus chinensis; assembly: GCA_019776745.2. Classification (NCBI taxonomy): domain Eukaryota; kingdom Viridiplantae; phylum Streptophyta; class Pinopsida; order Cupressales; family Taxaceae; genus Taxus; species Taxus chinensis. The sequence goes on along the minus strand of CM034151.1, from coordinate 593,473,407 downwards.
GCAAACATCAGTCACCCCTTATATGCTAGAAATTCATTGTATGGCTCACAGAATGAATTTATCATATAAAATCGTTAGCAAATACGAAAACGTTGCAAAAGTAGAAGACCTTATAAGAGAACTGTATGCCTATATGGAAAGCAGCCCAAAGTGATTTCTTGAGTTTCATAAATTTTCCATAGGTATTACAGATGGCAAAAAACTTCTAAAGGATGTTGAGACAAGGTGGATTTCATTGTATGAGCCTACATGTAGAGTGCGTGAGGAGTATCCTTCGTTGGTTGGTTTCATGCACAAATATCGTCATGAAATTGACAGGGCGAGGGACTTTTTGTTCTGTCTAACTGATTTGAATACATTGCTTACATTGGTAGGCATTCTTCCAATGCTGTAGGAGATCAATACATTGATGAAACATGCACAAGGCAGATTAACCTATATTGTTGATTTTATACGGATGAGAAAATGGTATGTATGAGTCTTGATGCCTTGTACACTTCCCTAGATAGTTTTGATACACATGTATTTGATAACTAGAAAGTTTTATTGGATCTTAACCATCCAAATAACTTTTTGAGATTTAATATCCATGATCACCTCTGTATCCATGTTAGCAGGAAAGAGATACCACTACACATTCTGCAAAAATAGTAAAGACGTTACATCAACGGAAAAAGAAGAAGTTCCTGTGACACGAAATCTGTTTGATTCTGTAGTAATTGAAACAAGAATAAAACTCAGAAAAATTACATAATCCTTAGCATCAGAAATTAGAGAACGTTTCAGCCAAGACAAAATTCTTGAAGCCATGGGTGTGATGAATCCAAATTTTTGGAATACAGAAGGTGGTCATGCTGATTTTGTAGGTAAGATTTTTCATAAATACATGGGTACAATATTGGACCATTTCGGCAATACATCAGAGGTCGAGGGTATTGAAATAAAAGGTATACTGAATGTTGATTTAATAAAGACTCAATCAACTAATTTTGCAATGACAATGAGGTCATAGTATAAACTCTTAGATGAACCTTCAGAGAGTGGTGCTATTGCAAGGCTCTGGCGAAAAATCTACCAAAGTAGTGTGTTACAGGAAGACATTAGTGAATATTTTTGGTTGTACGAGTTGTGCCAAACAATGATTTTGGGATCCATGGAGGATGAAAGAGTTTTCAGTGCTTTATCTTTTATTAAATCAAAACTGAGAAACAGGTTGGATAAAAATCTCGAAAGTTACATAAGGTGTTATGTTTCTCCCTACTCTTTGGAAACCTTTCCTTTTGACAGAGCTATTGTGCACTGGAATTCCCTTGCCAAAGAAGAGGTGTAAATAATACTGCTACAAGTCCAAGTAATCTCAACGATGAGACTAGAAGTGGTGCATCTTCAAACTCTGCGGATGCAAATATTGAATACAAAGAAGCTATTGAAAATGGATTATTTCAGCTTTAAATAGGTATCACCTTGACATTACACTTTAACTATTTCTTATTTATTCAATTTCATATAAATAGATTCTAATTTAATTGTTTATAGTTTTACATAAATACCATTGTAATTCTGCAGATGCAAATATTGACTTGAGGAGGCTATTTTTGATCTGTAGTTATCATTGAATATGTTACAGGTATGTATATTTACATTTATTCAAATACCATCATTTACTAAAATCAAATTTATTTCATTGGTATTTTTAATTTTCAAACCACTTTGATGTTGTATTTTGCAAGGTCTTCAAAGCTCAGATACAGTTGTTGTCCACTCTGCAGTGCATTCTTGATATTTGTGTCACCTTCGATATGAACAGGTTAGATCCGGATTCTACATTTTAATCTCTTCATTTCATTAATGTTTATGAAATACGTGAGTTGACATCCATCCAAGGAAGCTCTCGCTTCTTGGGACTGAGATTATCAGGCAACTCACCCATTTTTATTCTAATCCTTATCCATTTTTCATGTTGAATTCCCGAGAATCAAAGGTCCCCTAGCTTTCTCAAGAAGACAAGAGGTACCTTAAACCCTATCTTAGCCATAGTTTTAAATGTGAAGTAGATTTTACGATATTAAGATATTTGTGTCATACCACATTTTTTTTCCTTTGAGTTTTGTCGTTTCAATTCAAATTAAATGTGAAGAAATGATATACATATTAAAGAGTTCGAAATTTAAAATATAGAGAAGAAGCCCTTACTGTATTAAGATGTATCTGTCACACCACATTCTTAATTTTCTTAAAACAATTATCCATTATCATCATCTAGTCACATACAATTCATCATCATCCATATCTACTCTAATTTCATTATCAAGATTCAAGACATCCACATCATATTTCCACATAACACCACATTCTAAATGAATAAATGGATGATCCATTCTAATGTCATCAAAAATATTAGATGTCATCACCCACATGTAATGATAAATGTAACTATGACCTTCATTGCAAAGATAATATTGCATACAATTCATCCAGTCACATAAATTCATCATCATCCATATCTACTCTAATTTCATCATCCACATTCAAATGAATAAATGGATAATAAATATAACCAAATCTACTCTAATTTCATCCCACATGTAAACAGAGATAATATTGCATAAATTTTAAATCCATGTATCATGATTATGCATCATACATCAATGAAATATTTGTATAGAAGTTCTATATAAAAATATAAGTGCATACAATTCATCTGGTCACATACAATTCATCATCATCCATATCTACTCTAATTTCATTATCCACATTCTAAATGAATAAATGGATAATTAATAATAATTATAACCACATCTACTTTAATTTCATTATCCAGATATCCACATCTAATGATAAATGTAACTATGACCATCATTGCAAGAAGAGATAATATTGCATAAAATTTAAATCCATGAATCATGATTATGCATCAAACATAAACACCGTCTACAATATAGAAGTTATATATAAAAATATAAGAGCATACAATTCATCATCATCCATATCTACTCTAATTTCATTATCCACATTCAAATGAATAAATGGATAATAACTATAACCACATCTACTCTAATTTCATTATCCACATCTAATGATAAATGTAACTATGACCATCATTATAAGGAGAGATAATATTGCATAAATTTTAAATCCAAACTTTAAATTAAACAAATATCCAAGTATCAACTTTCATTCTTCTAATATAAAATATTTAAAGTTTCAATTTTGAGGTTCCCCAATCCTCAACGCTCAACCCTTAACATTTTCACCAGACCCTATTGTATTCATTCCCTCAATTATCCCCCAAACTAATCAAATCCTCAGCAGTCATTTCTAGGTTCTTGAGGATTGCTTCTTCTTCCTTTGTAGAATCTCCATGGGATGTCAAAGAAGGATCTGCCGCTCGCCTTTGCTTTGAATAAAATCTCAAGGTCATAGCCATTCTCTTTAATTATCTGCTTAAGTGTATGTTTTGTTTATTAACCAAAACAATATTTTCTTTCATCTTAATTGCTGCGGATAAACTATTCTTGGCCGTTTCCAAGTGAACTTGGAACACCTTAGCTTGACTCTTTAAATTTTCATATTTCAGCCGCAACAAAAAGAGTGAAGTCAATTAAACATATTAAAAAACTAATTTTAATTGAAATTAATTAAAAAAATTCAAACTGATTATACTTACGATAGCTCTATGTCTTTCAGCGTTTGTAATTGCCTCCATCTGCTTGTACTTGGACCATTTATTGAAATAGGCCTGGGCCACAGCACTGATATTTTCCAATCTGTTTAATATGTTATCTAAAATATTGATATGTGTTGTTATATGCAACAGTCCCACTTTTAGCTCTGATGAATAATGCATGATCTTCGCAAGTTGATTTTTTGACTATTGAGCTCTCTCTTTGCCAATGGTTTTCATAACGACTTACTATCTCAGATATTAATACTCTTTCCCTTCTCTCCCATTGAATAAGCTCACTGATTTGTGGCATGATAAATTCATTCATGTGGGATTGACAATCATAGCCAATCAAGTTCTCCAACGGACATGTTGGCAATTCATCACTATCTGCATCATAAGAGGATGATTTTGAAGGAGAAGTATGGTGGCTTTCAGTTTGAGCAACGTCTGCTGCATATTTTTCCTTTTGGGAGCGTTGATCCTAAAAGAAATAATAGAAATTCATATTAAAATTGAAATTGAAATGTTGAAAATTTAATTAAATTTACAAGTACATTCAGATGGAAATATACCTGTTGGCCCTGAATCATAGCATGTGTGTTAAAAAAACCAGTTGGGTCACTACTATCAATGCCCAAATAATCTTCATCTAAATTTATTTGATTCAAAACTGATTTCCCTGTTGTAGTGGGACAGCCATTGAGAGAGAGGGTCGGAATAGTGAATGAGGAGGGAATGTTTAGTGTCCCACTAGGGGCCAGAATCAATGACATGCGTTTACCAATGGTCTTTTGTCATGAACCTCTTGTCGGCATTTTGAATCATAATTGTGGGGTTGATTGAGTAGGTGGGGTTTGCAGATTTGAGTGGAAGAGAAAGGATTGCTATCAACTTTGAACATCAAGAACCAAATCATTAGAAATTACTAAAAAATATGTAAAAGTATTAAAAAAACTCACAAAATAAATGAAGTCATACCTTGTTGAATGGGATTTTGTTGCGGTACGAATTGATTTTGTGACAGAATTTGAATGGATTCGGTTGGAGCTGATGGTGGTAATTGCTATTGAGATTCGACAATTGCATGAATATTTTACCGAGTGAGTTGGCGATGCTTGTTTTGAAGCACGCGTGTAGTCGAAAGTCCCTGCAAGTGCAGCAACTACATGTCAATTCAAGATGGTAAATCATTATATGGTAGAATCAAAATGTAATGAACCCTACTTTGAATGTTAAGGGTATTATGTCTCTGTCGTTTTGTTAATGCAAATACTTGGCCATCAGCTGATGAGTGAACTTTGATTTCAGATTGTGATTCTCCCGAGGCCTCAACATGTTGTTGGCCTCTTCCTCTCGATGCAAATTTTTTTCGTGGAAGTGACTCCAGAAATATTTTCTGCATATAGAAAACATTCAATCAGAAAAACTTAAAAATGAATACACTTGGTAAATACTAAAGATGGAATATGAATGATTAAAATTTACCTGTTATTCCTCAAGTGGAATTGAAAAATTCTTCATTGTCTCGTTTGTGCAAGTTGGAGTTGGTTGATTTTTTAAATTATAGTAAGCCTCATAATAAAGAGCTAGGAGATAGTTGATTGAATGAATAACTGGTTTTTCTGAAATTGTTGCATTGTTAATGTCTGCCTTTATCTTGTTTGATAGAAATGTGCACCAGTCAAATTTTTTATTTCCGATTATTGCAATAATGTATGCAACAACCCAATTTGGAATGTCATTTTGTCGACCCTACATAATAATTCGGGCTTGAAACAGAGAAATCAAAGCAGCAAGAAAGTGGTGTGCAACATCTTGCGTATCCACTCCACGTCTTGATTTGTTGACATGAGCTATAAAATTCATCAAAATCATAATCAATTTGAATTAATATAAAAAAAAATTCAAATGAGAGAAAATTATACTTATAATCAACATTGAAACCATAACTAGATTTGAGGAAAATCTTGTCATTGTCAGTGAGAGTTGCTTTGGTTGTTACTATCAGCACATTTTTAAATGGGAGGCCTGTCAATCGATGGATATCAACAGGTTCAACACCAAAGGAGAATGTACGCCTGGTCTTCCAATGTAACAGTAAAAGTACTATTTTTTGTATTGTAGGACAAAAGTAGGTAGTTAAGAGTCTGGTGGTCAACCTCAAACTGTGGCATGCTAACAAGCCCTTCAAATTCAGATGCTACTATGGAATTCATTATATTCTTCATTCATTTCTATAACTCCATGTATGTGGGGGCACATGGTGCTTCTGTATTGAATCTTTCCCTTGGAGGCTCTGGGTGCTGGATCCTGGGGTTCATCTTGGGCACTAGAAGCCATGACTTTGATTGTGATTGATGTCGAAGTACATACGATACCTGCAGAAAAAAGTGCTCAGAGAAGGAAAAAAAATTAGTATCTGGGAACAGAGCGTGAAAATGAGGGGCTCGGGTTGGTATTTATAGTGAAAATTAGGGTTTCGCGGTAGTTGACGGGCATCAACAACACCTTGTTGTTGCACAACAGCAAGGTGTCATTGATGGACAACAACAACACCTTGTTACTCATCGCGTGACAGGAAGATGTGGTTGACGCCCATCAATAATGCCTTGTTGTCACATGACAGCAAGGATTCATTTTCACCTGTCAGCAACAACTTACTGTCGCAGGACAACAAGGTGTCGTTAATGCTAAATGAATCGTTGTTGTTGCACGACAGCAAGATGCATTGTTGACGGCCGCCAACAATATCTTACTCGTCACACGACAACAAGATGTGGTTGACAAGCCCATCAACAACACCTTGCTGTTGCATGATGATAAGGTGTTGTTGTCGCTCGTCAACATCTTGGCTCGTTAGCACGTATCTTGAATTTCGCACTTGCTCTCGAGTCTCATGGACCTGCCAGGTGAATTTTTCCTACATAAACCTATGAAAATTCACCTTTGTTGTGAATGCTACCAAAGGAATATTCATTGGGGATTTTCCACGTCCTTTTTTCCAGAGGCTTCTTAAAGTGAACCCTGATCAGGGTGCATATCCACGAGGATCAATTTGTCTTTATAACTTTAACAAAGCCTATACTTAATGTAATACCATGTCATAATTCAGGGTCTTAATGAGGCAAACCCAGTACAACTGCTAAGAAATAGTATCCAAATAGAGACTACCGTCATTAAATGGATACGACAGTGTAATGACCATAGTGAGTTGACCTGCCAAGGCTCCTAAATTGGAACATTGCATCTTAATGTTTCAAAGTATTAATTAAATCATGACATAGGTTAGCTTAGGTCTCATGACACTTTCACCTTGAATGAGTCATACCTAAGGTCCTATCTCAAGTTGATCCAAGGATATTTAATTTCCCAAATTTGATTAATTACCTTATTAAATCTCATGCCAAAAATATCCTTTAAGTAGGGATCGAAATGATCTTTTATTTAAGTATAAAATTACAAATTTAATTCTTCCTTAAGCTTAATCAATTAAGCAAACATTTCTCATTAATACAGTTAAGTATCATGCCACTATTTTAGTTATATCAATATAGGGAAGCACTAATACAAAGTCTCTATATTTCACATTAATAGAGATGGTGCATTTATACATAGCTAATTGTTTAGGTATGCCTATCATACTTTTATCAAGTATCATATACTACCAATTCTAGTCAACACTTTAGCATAAGCACACAAATTTTCTTTATTTACAACTTAATTAAAAGTATTCATTTATACATACTTTTGTTAGGTCATTCATTTTCATCTACAATAAGCACTTAGATTGTAAGTATGTATTTAAGATTCATCACTTAAAGAATAATTCAACCTTATAAGTGTGCTTCCTTTCTTTCCATTTAAGGACATATAATCTTATCCCATAAGTTCATAATGATTCATTATAGTATATCCCTTATAAAGTACATAATATCATTTCCATATGAACATAATATTACAATTCAAAAACTTCTAGATAAGGTTTAGTTGCATTCCAATTAATAAATCAGTTATATCATGAATGTATTCACTTAACATAACTTTATTATAATTCCTAAGTTCATCACAATTTCTTACTTATTAGAAGTCATATAGATAGAAAATCTTCTTACAAGACAACCTTCATCATTTAAGCACAACTTATTCACAATCACTAGATGAACTTAATCCAAATATTCATTTTCCACATGACATACTTCATAAGTTACTTAGATAAACATCTAATATTAACTTATTCATTAATACAATATATAACACTATATTAGCTAACTCTTAAATTCACTATTCAAGAAACCCATTCAAGACATAATTTCCTTCAATAATAGTATCCAACATATAAGTCATTTAGCACTTAATATGTCTTATACTTATGTATGGTATAAGAATAGTTTACACACTAAACTACCTTTCTTTATTGAATGTTGAACTACTAAATTCATCTTTTTATAAAAAATCATTTCCAAACAAGATAATGTAACAAGTAATCTAACTTTATTACTTTCCAAAAATTGGTATCAAATCATGTTCATAAAATTGATCATAATCTTTCCTTTCAAATAATTACATTAAATGGCCAAGGGCCTTTCTCATTTCTATACAGAAGTAATTCAATTATAAATACTATAATCAATTAAGTCCATTCAATTTTCTTCAATCAAAAGAATAAATGTAACTTTTCTACATCTTCCTTCTTTCATCTTTCATGAAATCCATTCTGCAAGATTGTTAGACATGAGTTCAGTTCACATGAATTGAGCATGATAAGCACTAACTCTTCAGAACAACATGCTCTACTTAATAATTTCATAAAAGGAACATTAATTTATAATGAAATTATTCTAAGGTTCAAAAGAAGGAACACAACTCTTTTGATCATGCCAACAAGAACTTCATAAATGAAACCATCCAGAGTAGACAAGTTAACACATATAATCTTGTCAAGTAAGTCAAATCAGATAATAATTTAAGTCACACAAAGGTGAACCGAAAAAATGAAATTGATCCTAATCAATCATATAATTATAAAAGTAGGACATAAATATGATTGTCAGTCATATAAGCCCATACTTATATGACTGTAATCATACATCTTATTTAATTAAGTTTTACAACTCAATCATTTAATTGTTATATCTCAGTCAAGGATGATAACAATAAAGTAGTAACTTATTGATAATAATAAGTACAAGAATTATAATATTGCAGTCATATAAGCCCATACTTATATGACTATGTAATCATGTATCTTATTAATAAAGTTTATACAACTTTACTAGAGAACCCTTTGTTATATTTTATCAAGTAATAACAAACCATCCATACAACATTGATAAGCTCAATCATAACAGATCAAGTGATTCCACTCACTTACCTTGAATACTAAGTTACTATTACTTAAGACCTAATAGTATTAAATGAACTCTCAAGTGAGGGTTGTTTAGAATGAACTATAACTCAAGAGGATTTACAAGATCATACTACCATCGAAAATCCAATCGTTACAGTTATATAATAAGTTCTTATAAGCATGAACTGCGCATATGATAGAAAAACTATTATTATCATATACAGAAGGGTCAAATTAATAGTGAATCTAAATTGCATTTAGATCAACCCTTAGAAGAAAACCACTATAATATATATATACTAAGCTTGGGCTATCACTGCTAATCACTATTAGAGTATACAAGTAATTAATCAGCTTCAAATAATACCAACATTCAAACTACCTGTAGGGCACTACAATTCATATTCATAAGAAGGAACTCCAAATAAAATAAATGTGTTATAGACTAATGTATCCATCATGATAAAAGAATTAAGAACTTTCTCAACATTTCAAAGAGGATAAAGAGGTAAAAAAATGATGAATTCGAGTAAGAGGTCGAGTTGACTTTCAGATATTAAATTACCTAAAACTCACTACTTAACATTCATGATCGACTTAAATCCATTGATTACTACATGGTTCGTATATACAAGTCCAATAGCTTCAAATTCAAAGGTGTCCACAATTCACTCCAATACATGAGCACCCTACACAGGCCTTGTCTAGGCCCAATAATGGAATCAAGTGATTCAAACACAATCAATTCAGAAGTATTGACCATTCCCTAGGTCTCAAGTAGGTATATTCAACGACTCATACCTACAATAGTAACTACCAACAAGCCTACACAAGGTAAAATAAAGTAAGGAAAAATGAAAGGAACCAATTTAAGTTGGTCGTTTATGAAACCATTATGATACCCAATCGATACAAATCAACATGAACTGGCCCAGTTTTTAAGTTACAAGGAGTTCATGCAAGGAGTCATAATAAAAGACTTCCTGATGTAAAGTTACAACTTCCTAGAATAGTCAAGGATCTGGTTATAACTCACATAAACAACATAGTTACATATTTGAAAGCATCTTAACACAAATTTCAAGGGTTGAATATTCAAACACCCAAAGACATTGTATCTTCCAACAATATTGAGTTCCATAAAACTATTGAAATGAAATCCCAGACTAACCATAAAAATATTATTCCTTTACAATAATCAAGTCATACTAAGCCAATTTTCATGTCTAATACAATATGCATACTAATATTCAAAGTTATAATCCCACATTCACGTTGTATATATCGAATACCCAGAAAAAAAAAAAGTCTATTCCTAGAACATAATCCCACAAATACCCACTTCCAGGTATATCATTATATCATAGCAAACTTGCATTAAACCCAACAAGAGATGGGTATCAATAAAAAAAAGTTTCATTGCATAGAAAAGCACAAAAACATAACTGTAATAGGCATTCATATTAAAAAACAACTCAGTGTAAACTATATCCCAAATCCATTTAATTTACAGTCAAGAATACACATCCAGAAATCATGAAATACATTATTCCTTCACAATAATCATTCATAGTCAAGCATATAAATAGCTATAGTATCATTCTAATAGACATGTCATCCAGATTCAAATAAATATTCATAATAAATCAAATAACAAATAACACAAAAACCACAAAACCTAGAACCAAGAATGTAATTCCACATGAAGAGTAGAGTTATTTTCATGAAATAATTAAATTGAGAAAGTTATTATAATGAGTTAGTGCCTATCATGCCTGGTAGTGCTCTTGAAAAATTCTTCCAAGATTTCCCACAAGACTTCCCACAAATTTATCAAAAAATCAAGCAGATTCTACAAAAGACAAACTTCTTCTTCCTCATCATTTTTATAACCAAAATTACAAACTTCTCTTCTGCTATATTCTCCATGCAATGGAGAGTTCATAAATAAAGTGAAATCGAACTAACAGTTTGAACATATAAATCAAAATATACAGAAAACCAAAGTAGCACAAAGTACCATATTGCAAATGAAAACCAATACATATTTCCTTTCCAAAAACTTCCATGTCTCCCAAGGTGGTTTCACCCAAACTTCCAAAGATCATTAATTTCCATGGGAGACTGCCAATCTTCCCGCCTAGTCCACCAACTACCTTTTATTTTTAGCTACAAGCAAACTAAATGCTTAAACACCACTTCATTAAAATCTTAGTTACCTAGGTTCTAGTGTATGCATGTACAAGTTTGAACTTGGTTATGCCAAAGGTGGCAGAAATGCCCCTTAATTCTCATTTAATTTCCTAGTACAACATGGTTTGGCACCCTGCTAACTGTGCTTAGTCAACCTAGTTAGTATGTCCGACCATACTTAGGTCTTAGGTTACAGTCTAGGATCTTAGTTAGGTTTAGATCCTTTATTAATGTATCAACCTTAGCTTAGATTATATTAATAAATCAAATACAACATAGGATAGTTTAGTTTTTAGTATTACCTTTAGGGTAAGATTAGTTATAGGTTACCAAAAATAGGGTACATTTTTTTAGGCAATTCTAATACATCACAATAGCCTAAAATATTAATAAAATCATCATTGAATCAGGTAGTAAAATAATTACATAATATAAGCTCACTTAATAATACCAATGAAAATCTTAAAATCTGACAAGTATGGTTATACAACAAGTAAGAAACATAAGAACCTAATTTTGATTTTTCCATTCATGATCAAATAACAAAAATCACATCAAGGAGGATGCCTTTGATCATTGAAATTGATCCAAGGTAATAGCCTTCATCTAATATTTCACATTATAGTCTCATGACAAGAAATAATATGAAACTTAAATAGACTTACCTAGTACATGTGATAATTATCCCAAGATGTCCCAACAGGCTCAGATAACCATTGGTGAACTTCAAAAACCAGTTAAGTGAGTACTAAATGGTAAATCCATCATAGGTACAATCTATTCCCAAAACATGATCAAAACTAGTCATATTCACATAGAAAACTGATATCATTCTAGAAAACATGATCTACCAGTTCCTAAGAGCACAACAACTCAGAACAGAAATCACATGTCAAGTGTTTGCAAATTTTAATCAAAGAAACAAGTACAAATATCAACAAAACATGGGAGTTACATCCCTAAAGATGCACACCTACCTTGAAATGGCCAAAATTGGCCTTTCTAAGCCTGTTGCAGAACTAGTCTTTAGTTGTACTTTACTGAATAAAATAAATGAAAATGTTACATTACATCAAACACTTGAACATGCTTTCTAAACATATGATGTAGAAATAAAAGGTTGGGATGATCATTACATGGAAGATAAATTAACCAGGAGAGGGGCTCTCATAGATTTTGAAGCATGTTTTCACCTTGTGGTTTGGTTGTCACGGTTAAAGTATTTGAATTTTTGGGCTCGTAATTTCACATGACAACATTTATCTAATTTTTTTAGGGGACAAATTCTAGCTCGGTGGTCCATTATCCTCTCTCTCTCTCTCTCCTCTCTTTCCTCTCTCATGAATTGTATAAATGTAATTTCTTACACACTTTGCAAGGGTTATTCTCTTTTTTCCTCCATTAGAAATTTTTGAGACCTTCTCTGTGAAACTTGAAACCCTATGATGACTACCTTTGTAACTTGAAAATGTTGATTTCATTGCATCAGTTTTATATGTAAGATACTGGAGTTTTATTGATGTGACTGTGGTTTATATCTTTCCTTCAAATATAACGTGTTTTATGTGAATAAGTCACCCTCTTGTACATTTCAAGTTCTTTCATTCATTTTCATATGAACTATGTTTATTTCCATGATCCCAACCTCACGGCATTGCACCTGTGTCATTTATATTTGAGAAAGCAATACTTTATTTCTGGTGCTATCACCACCCCTTTAGCTTAGGATTTATATTTCTTGCATCTCTCTATCCCTAGTCACTTGGAATTATTAGAGTAGAAAATCGTTGTAGGAGTTGTTTTAGCGTTAGAATTGAGTTATGTTAGTTAGGTTTCCAAATCCATGTGATAAAGAATCCAAACTTCTATGGAGGTCTATCTCAAGCTGCAAGTCCCACACTTGGAGATAGTCCCATGTTCCCTCAAAATTTTGGATCTTCAAGATTCAAAAAATGGTGCAATTTTGAACTCCAATAGTTTTGGCATGCCCAGTGGGAGATCTTGATAAGTTTAACTTTATTATTACTAAGTTTTTGTGTGTGACTTAGTGATTTTGGACTTTTGAGGTAGTTATTCAACACATTTGGTGACTCCTAGGTTCAAATCTTTTGGTTTTAAGTAGCCTAGTTCCCCTTTTCATGAGAAGAATATAGAAAAGGAAAATTCTAGTGAGTAGTGATCCTTCTGAATATTTTCATTTTTCATCAAGAAGAATAAGAATAGGTAGATTAGTTTAGAGATCACTGTTTCCTCTCAATAAAACTATTTCTACTCATCTTGATAGGCCTTTTTTTCTATCCTCTAGGGTTTTAATAGCCATTCCATACATCAAAGAAATTTACCCTTTTCCAATTTTAATGGTGCTAGTCCCTTAGCACTAAATGCCCAACATGACATGCCAGTGTCTTATTTAAAAAATTATCCCTAACTTCACTAGTGAAAACCTCACTACCTATGTTGATCATATCAAATATGTGGCTAATGTGTGTTTATTTCATATGGTTAGAGAAGATGATGTTGCGGTTAGGATTCTTGCTTCTTTACTTAAAGGTAAACAACTTCAATGGTATAGAAGTTTGAGCCCCGCTTCCATTCACAATTGGGATGAGTTTGAAACAAATCTTTATCAAAAATTTGAGGAGAAAGGATGTAACATATCCTTACTTGAGATGCTTACATAAATCAAGCGAGATCCAAAATATCTCATGGTGGATTTAAATTTTAGATTCCAAAAAACATGGGACAAAATTATAGTGTTGCTAAGACCGACCCCACAAGGTGCATTCTTATACTTTCTTATAGCTTTAAATTTCAATATATAATTAATGATTAAATGTATGATTTTTTTTAATTACCAAATGCCTATATATTAATCATTAGGGCTGAAAACTATGTGATCTAAGCAATAAAGTTAGCCCTTAGATTCCCTATACCCATTTTTTCTAATTTCTGCATGATACCCAACCTACCATTGCTCATGTTATCTAATCATCTACTTCATCTTATGCTTCCACATCTGGTTCCTCTATCAAATGGTATGAAATTGAAAACCTTAGTGTTTAACTTAAAATTTAACAAATGATACTGTCTCCCTTAAGAGACAAAAAAACTCGAGCTCCTAAGAATTATCTTAACCCTTCTTAGGGCTATCCACAATAAGGATTTCAATATCTAAATCAAATATTTGCTTAGAATTACCTACTAAGAAAACCATCAAATATAAACTTGTACCTCCTTCCAGCTCCTACATTAAGAAAAGGAATTTTTCCATTTCAAAATTACATGGTTGAAAGTTTTAAATGGTGTTATCCTTATGAAAAACAACATAATCATAATACATGTGAATCTAGAATTAAATCCTTATGGGATAAACATACCATGGTACAAGCTTCATTCTACTCACAAGAACAAACTCTGACTCCAACAAGAAATTTAGATGAGCCTCAAGAGTCTACTCCTAAACATAACTTGATGTTCTTCAGACTTGAAGATTTATATTCAATTAATCAAGCCACAGATAGCTCAAACAAGCCACAAATTCATGTGGTAGACAAAACAAGGTCTAAAAATTCACAAACGGATGTTAGATCCCCTCCTCATATTGCCTCAGTAATGCATGATACTTCAACTCAGTCTATGAACTTGAGAAGAAATTTGGCTTTATTTAATTTACTGTTGGTCACTCATTGGCCATAAAATGAATAAGTTACACAAAACCAAATCCACACAACATCAAAAAGCTGCGGGACATGAAAAATATGCCTATCAAAGAGATTCCATAGATAGAGAGCAAGAGAAAATAATGTATATATCCTTCATTACTGTAATCCGTAGGTATTCCTCTCAACATTATGGAATAGATGAAAATAAAAATATCAATTTCGAAATGTGGGATTCCATGTCTATCCCATCTCAAAAGGTTTTATTACAAGAATAATTTAACCAACATCCACCTCTAAAACCTGTAATGCAAAAATTAGATGCCACAATCAACATATGTTATCCTAAGGAGGAACAAGTATGTTAAATTATATGGCATCCTGCTTTCTACATGTCTCTCTTATTTGGAAAGTACCTATTCCATAATTGAATGGTAGATTTAGGTGTTATTACTTTAGCCATGCTAAAGAAAATTGCAGAAATTTTGGGGATTGAGTACAATTTGACTTCAAAGGGTGTCTTAAAAATTAATGAATCAACAGTGTAAGTATTTGGACTAGTCAAAGATCTAGAATTAACTCTACATTCTTTACCAAGATTAACCACAACACATGCAATTTATCTGATTGAATTTCCACCTTTATTCACCCTTTTCCTCTCCAATGATTTCACAACTAAGGTGGGTGGATATATTTCCTCAAATTGGTATCATATGTTTCTGAGGACAAGGTATGAAACTAGGTTTACAAATATGGTTGAACCTATATCAACTTACCATGTGGAAAAATATGATCCTAATCCTGTCAATGCCAATTATATAATCAAAGAGAAGTATTGTGATCTAGAAAAATCAGAAACAATGCATTCATTAGTTACAATTCCTAATCTTATGTTATATGAATGGTCCAAGGAGAATTATGAATTTAATCCTTATAAGACAACTATGGAAAATAGTCTATGCACTTATTACATCTACAAGGGTAACTTATCTATCCTCATACCACAAAAGGAAGAAGAGAATGATGGTTTTGGGTTATGGAAGATGTATTTTGATGTTTAAGAAGTAGAGATGGAGCTTGGGAAGGTGTATTTATTGTATCCACAATGGAAAAAAACTCTTATTTTATCATAGGATACAATTTGTGTGCTCCAAAAACATAACGTAATATGAGGTGTTGGTCCATGGTTTGCTGATTGTGATAAAGAAATAAATAAAATCTCTACAAGTATTTTGAGACACGAAATTGGTCATTCACCAACTGAGAGGTAGATTTGCATACAAAAAATATTTTGAGAGCGTACAAAAAATGAGTGTGGGATCTTCTATAAAATTTCAAAGCCATCAAACTTCAGGTGCTTCTGTGGAAGTAAAATAAAGATGCAGATCAGGTGACAACCGTTGGTTCTTATTTTTCTCCCAGAGGTGAATTTATCCAAGGAAATCAACATGTCAAGGTGGTTGTAAGACCATCCATCTGAAACAACAAAGTCAACCACGAAGTTTTTGAGAACAATGAGAAAATTGTCTAATTTATTTAGAAAGAGGCAGAATTATCATCTAGTTTACAATCTAGCTTGAAAAATAGCTATGATGATTAGATTATTCAATTGTAGACAAAAAAGTTAACCAAATGATTATTCACCCATGAGGTAATTTACAATTCTAATGATGAGATCAAAGGGGAAAATAAAATCATGTTTTTGGGTCAGGAAGACTGTAGGCCAATCACCATTACACAAGGAAAAGAGATTTTACTTGGAAATGTATGTAGTATTGAAGAAGAGCAAGCTTTTCTTTCCTTGTGTCAAAATTATCATGATGTATTTTCATGGATTTATGAGGATCTAAAAGGTTTTTATTCCAAAATTTCTCAACATCCTATTGATCTTGATTAATCTATTAAGCTATTTAGACAAAAATAGACATTTGTGAACCCTACAATTGAGCCACTCATGAGAAATGAGTTAATTAATCTCATGGAATCAAATATTATATTCCCCATCAAGTATTCCTCTTGGGTGGAAAATTTGGTTTGGTTAGGAAGAAAAGTAAAGAGATAAGGATATGCATGTATTTTAGGGACTTGAATAAGGATTATTTAAAGGATCATCATCCTCTGCCTTTCATAGAATAAATCCTTCAAATGGTGGCTGGATTTGAAAGGTTCTCCATGCTTAATGGTTATTCAATATTCAATCAGATAAAGATCAAAGAGGAGGATTAGTACAAAAACACGTTAAAGAACAAGTGGGGAACATATGCATATCCAAAAATGCCTTTTGGTTTGTCAAATACGGGTGCCACCTTTTAGAGAGAAATGGATATTACATTTTCTGAACTCAACCAATTTGTCTTTTTTTGTCTAGATGATATTACGATATTCTCAAAGAAGGTAAAACATCACATGAAGCATTTGGAGAAAATGTTTGAGAAATTCAGGGAATCCGGAGTGTCATTGAACCCCAGAAGTGCATTTTTTAGTTCCATAGGGTAATTTGTTGGGTCATGTTGTTTCAAAGAATGGAATCAGGATTCACCCCAAAAGTGTATATGTTATTATCTATCTCTCCTTGCTAACTCATAAATTGGATCTTGAGTCATTTCTATGTAAAATAAATTTTGTTAGGAAGTTCATTCCTAAATTTATAGGATTAGTCAGGCCTTTTACCTTGGTGTTTGAGGAATAACATTTATTTTAAATAGATTGTGGAAGGAAAAGAAATATACAACAATATAAAAGTTGTTATAGATAAAGTGCCAACACTCATCAATCCAAACTTTGTAAATGATTTCATCATTTATTCTTATGGAGCGGATCTTAGTATAACCATAATTCTCACTCAGAAAGAATGATGAAGGTATGGAGAATCATGTGTCTTTCTTTAGCCAAACATTGAAAGATTTAAAACTCAGGTATATCCATTTATAAAATAATGTTTTCACCATATTATGGTATCTTAAAAAATTCAATCCCATGTTAGCCTCCAACTGCATCAAAGTCTTAGTCTCACACCCCAATGTGAGATATTTCCTCATGAGGGCATAAATTAGTGATAAGAGAGCTAGATGGGTAATCAAAATCATGGAGTTTGATGTGACCATCATGGCCATAAAGTTGGTGTGGGGAATAACACAATGTGAAAAAATTCTTGTGGATGCTCAGGATAATGAATAAGATTCTTTATTCATGGAAAAATAATAGGAACAAAAAACTGAGGCTCCGTATAGGACTTGGGGTGATATTCACTAGAAATACTCCTCACAACATAAGAGGCCTACAAAACAAATAAATTCAACCTAGATGTGGCAGTTGGATGAACCAAATGAAAAAAATTATAGAAGCTGGAATTTATTATCCTAGTTTGAACAAGACAAAAAAGAAGATACCTTAGGTTACAATCAATTCCTTATGTATTAATATGTGGCAATATTTTCAAAAGGAATTTTGATGGTGTTTTGTTAAGGTGCATTGAGGGAGAACAAGTAGATAAAGTCCTTGGTGGAATTCCATTATGGTTTCTTCGGTGGGAATTTATCAGCCAAGGATACAATAATGAAAATCCTTAGAGAATGATAGTTTTTTCCTACTTTGTTTGCATATGCACATAAATGGGTCAGAAAATGTAAATACTATGCACTATTCTACTAGTAAGAAGAAAATGAAGCCATTCCCCTTCATCCTATTCAGGCGGATGAACCATTTTATCAATGGGGAATTGAATTCATAGGAATGATTAAACCTTCTTCAAGTGTAGGTCACAAACGGGTCATGACAACAACTAATTACTTCACTAGATGGATAGAGGCCATACCACTCAAGGAGCCTACTGAATCAATCATTCTTTATTTCTAGGAGGACATTGTAAAAATGTTAAGGATTCCCCAAACTATCATTTCTGACAATGGTAAGATATTCTTTGGATCTAAGGTATCTGATTGGGATCTTAGGAATGGATTATATTTAAAAACTTCCTCCAATTATTACCCAAAAGGTAATGTTTGGAAGAATCCACCAACAAGAACCTAATTAAGATCATGAAATGAACAATGCAGATCAATAAAAAGAAATGGAACACTAAGTAAAAAATTCTTTTTTGGGATGATAGAATCACTCCAAATAAATCAATTAGTAGTTCTCCTATTTATTCTTGTATATGAAAAAGAAGTTAGTATCCCACTGTCACTTGAGTTACCTTCATTAGAGATAACTCAACAATTGGAAACTAAGGGAACATATCCAATATAAATAAGAATGATGGAATGGGTTGAACTTGAAGAGATGAAATAATATGCCATGAATAAGATGATGGAAGAACATCAAATATCATCCAAATGGTGGTTTGATAAAAAAATCTAAGGACAAGGATTTTAAAATAAGATATCTTGTCCTCAAGTAGGACGCGGATAGAGATAAACTTGGACAACATTCTAAGTTTTGATGCACTTCAGAATGGGCCATATATCATCACTTATTTTAAGGAGGATAAATCCTCCGAGTTATCTAATCTTGATGGATAGGTATAGACAAATCCAATCAATGGGATTTATATAAAAACACTCTCATTAAGTTGTTCCATTACATATTGGACATATTATATGTTTTGTGTGTTGTTGGAGGTACCCTCTGTTGTTGTGTATTGATCACTGATTTTGATAATTTATCCTCAACACTTCTCATGATATCTTTATTTGTAATAAATTCTTTGTACTCTCTACATTCTTCAATTCAAACATGTATGCTATTCTCTTTTATGCATAATTTTTTAGAGCCACTTGTAGTCATATGCAGACCATCTCAGATCCAATGTCATGGCATAAATCATATATTTTGGATGCATCTTGATGTATATTTTTAGAACTCATTAGATTAACTTCAGTCCAATGTTAAGTTCACTTGGATCTAGGAGACAAGTTTTTCAAGATGAAATAAATTTAATTCATGAATATAATTGAATCCATGCCTAATAGATACTACAAGGTAACTGTTATTCATCATCTAGTAGGTAGATGTCCCCTGGAGGTCGCCAAAATGTAGTGCAAAATTACAGCCTCGTGTAATTTTGAACAACTCATCAAAAGGAATTAACCATTTTTGTGCTGTAGAAAATTCATAGAAAACTAAATCAATTTAGTTTGCAATGTAGGAACTTAGTGTTCTATAGGTTCTCCAAACCCACATAACAAAAGAATGTGAAGTTCAAGGATTTAGGTGAAAAGTGGTAAAATTTAGTGTTTCATGGCATCTTTTCAACATTTGTGGCACCAAGGAAGTAATTCCCTTACGAGTCAAAGTCAGAAGGTGTACTGCAACGTTTCATATCCGTAGAAAATTAAAGAAATAAGCTAAGTTCAAAAGCTACAAAATTCTAACCTAGTGTTCCACGGATTCACCAATTTATAACATTCCACAGGTTTCCTCAAAACCCATTGAATGAAGGAAAATATCCATAGGGAAATAAAATCGTGGGTCAAAGAGTTAGACCCTCGCAGATGATGCGAAGTATTTCTACTTATCAATTTAAGTGAAGGCAGAAGGTGCGAGGGTCCAAAGAAGAGGAAAATTTGAAATACCACGATGAAAGTTGTGGGAAAAAGAGAAAGCCATGAAAAATATCAAAGTCCCAGTGGACTCTAAACCAAATAAGGTTCCAACTACCCCAACCACCATAATTTAATGAAGTATGGTGCCATTTTTGTGTAGTTTTATGGTGTGTGATAGAATCAAGGGGTCATTATTTGGTTGTTGGCATTTATATGAGGCAACCATACCTATACTATAAGATTTTTTTGTCAAGAAATTATGGTCGTATACTTATCCATCATGTTTTTTAGGGGATGAATTCCATCTCGATGATATTTTATCCTCTCTCTCTCTCCTATATTTCCCCTCTCACAATTTATATAAATGAAATTGCTTGTGCACTTTATAAGGGTTCTTCTCCTTTTTCCTTTATTAACGATTTTTGAGATCTCTATGTGAAAATAAAAAACCTATGATTTCGACCTTTGTAGCTCATAAATGGTGATTTCATTTCCTCACTTATGTATTTAAGCTACTTAATATTGATTAATGTGAGTGTTGTTTATCTCTTTCCTTTAAATACATTATTTTTGATGTTAATATTTTACCCTCTTGCACATTTCAAGTTATTTTATTTGTTTCCATTTGAACTGTATACATTTCCATGATCCCAGCCTCATGGTCATTGCACTTGTGCCATTTGGATTTGGGAAAGTTCCACCTTCTTTCTGGTGCTATCACTAGCCCCTTCATCTTAGGATTTATATTTATTGCATATCTCTATCCTTGGTCCCTTAGAACTGTTAGATTAGGAAATAGATGTAGGAGTAGTTTTAGCATTAGAAGTAGGTTGTGTTATGCAGGTTTTCCAAATCCGTGTATCAAGGAAGTTGGAATTTTCTATGGGTCTATCTCAACCCACAATTTCAACACTTGGAGATAGTACCATGTTGTCCTCAAAATTACAAATCTTCATATTTAAGAGTAGGGTATAAATTTGAGCTCCAACATTAACATGAGAAGACTTTCTACCACGAATACAAGGTTGAATCATAAATCCCACAAAATTATTAACATATAAATGAACACACGAGTTAGCTAAACCTACAGAAGGATAAATTAAGGTTAACATTTCTTTATCACCACAAATATGGACATCTGTAAAAACTCATCTACTATGATCACAACTCTAAAGACTATTAATATGATCCACTATAGGAGCTCTAGAAATAATCCACAATAACGGGTTACCAAGAAAATGAAAGAACAAAAATTATGAATCCTTTCACCAAAATTAATAATAAAAATAACCAAAAATCAAATGCTATAATTAAATACAAATATTGTAGAATACTGGTCTATAAATGAATATGGAGTCACCACTTCAAAATGCATAACAATAATCAAAGAAGCACTATGTATCACAAATCTGATTACAATAAAAGATCTAATGTATCTGTATGCAAAATAAAACTCAACGCCTAAAATTGAGAGAGATTATAGATCTAAAATTAAAACTTGAGAGTGCACAAAGTGCAAAACAAAAACTTAATTGGAACTTCCTTGGGAATGTTGCCAATTTTTTGGAGCCACAATCTGTATCCTATGTATTTAGTGAAGAGAGATGAGAAGTGAGCCAATTATATCAAGTGGTTCTATTCAAAAAACTGAGTTAGACTCAATACCAAAAACTGTGAGAAAGTGGGTCACTTCTCTACTTATTCTAGTTTTGAAAGGCCAATGGGAGAGACCCTAGAAATTCTATAACCAATTGATCTCAAACACAAACTAAATATGTCCACAAATGTAACCTTTATGACTATGACTAAATTCCCTATTAAGTTTCGCTTATGAGATAATCACACATTTTTAGGAAAATCAACATACTTGAATTGCTTTAATGCACAAATGTACAAATATCCATGACTTATTAGTTTTCTAATAGAGGTTTAAATAGATATAGAGTATATTATAGTAAGTATGAAGCCAAATTTATAGAAGACAAGTCTCTAAAGGTACATGTGAGATGAAATAGAGGTCTCAGATAGGGAAATACAATGAGATTTGATAAAAGAGGGGGTTGATCATTCTAACTTCAACATGTTCCTTATCTATTGGGACAAATTTGTAAAGTTTTGATGGAGTCAAATATTATATAAGAACATCACTAATTTACACAATTAATGTAACTCCCCATAATTCATATAACTAGTAAATCACACACACTAATATTTTTCCAACTATCAGACCACCATAAATAAAAATTTAAAATATATCATTAGATAAGTTATTGATTGCAAGTGAAATAAAAAATCCATGAGAATTTTATATCCATATATTTCAGTGATTACACATCAGACTTTGACATCTAATTAATAAATAGAAATCCTAATAACTAGAGTGAATACACTTAGAATATAATGACATCTTCCTTTTAAATCCACCATCCGATCTATGACTCATTAAAACAAACATTGAAACTCTCCCATATTTGAATTACAATATCCTTGAATTGATCATAATTATTCATTCTCTAAACACCTAAAAAAGAGTTAAACTAAACACCTAAAGACTTAGAAACTACACAGATAAGATATTTGATCCAAAATGGTCGACATGGAATATGATTGATGAATCCAAAACTTAATACATTTATCCATATTGTATAAATTTACAAAATTGAAAATTGAGGGAATTTAGAATGGTGAAGAACTAATGAGAGAGGATGGATGAGAAGGCACACATTACTTAAGCAGTTCCACTAAAGATCAAATGAAAAATGACACCCAATAGTAGTCTATCAAAAATCCAATTGCCCCCATTAAATCTATTGAGAAACATATAACAAGGTTTAGAAGCATCTAAGAGGCCCCCACATGTGTGCAAAATAGAAAAAAAAATGGAGATATAAAATAGAAAATGGAGGTGGATGCACAAAAAATGTTTGACAAAATTATGTCAAAAATTTATCAAAAATTCCTTTTAAAATTAGAACCAATGTGTAGTTATTTGAATACTCATTCCAATGGTACCATCGAATCTCGAAATGGAGATCCCAATAAGAAGTTATGTGAAAAAATGGATTTCTATCTACATGATTAGAATCCATAAAATTTAACATGGTAAAACATACCCGGTAGAAATTTTAAACTTCAACGATTAGTACCACATGTAAAATAACAATGTTTTGGTGGGAAAAGGAGATAGTTGAAAGAGTCTTAAAACCATGAGGTGATATAGAGCATCAATTTTATCCACATGTCTGTAATTGACACTCTATAGATACTGGGAACTTGAGCCAAAGGTTTGTAGTGATTTCTGCCGACTGTCACATATCCACTGTCACATAACTGAGTTCAAATATCTATAGAATGAGGATGAAATGATGGATACCAATTATTTGTAATCAACATTCAACATGAAATGAATAAATCAAAGCAAAAGTTTAAAACCTTTCTTATCGATGCCCACGGTGTATCATCTCACATTTCCAATTCATGTTAGAGACTCATCTCATATTCCTATAAATATTTAAAGCACCAATCATTTCCAGTTGTTAAACATATAACTTAGGATTTGAAAATAATGGCTATTTTGGGTAAGCGAATTCAAAGATAAGGAAATGCAGAATTTTTTGGATAGAAACAAAGTTAAGGTATTGAAATTAATTTGTATCATGGAAAAATTCAAATAATAGGATCATATAGTGAAGGATAAAGTAGGTAGCTCCGTTAATTTTAACACAAGTGCCCCTAAAATACGTGCATACCTCCATCAAAAACCTCTAAAATCTAAAATTCCAAATGTAAGGACCTAACATGAATGGAGACCATTTTGGGTGTCAATAATATTCATACCTTCCACAATGACCCATATTTAAGGGTTGAATTTCCTTATCAACATTTAAAATCATTCTAATCCTCATTTTTACCATAATTTTGATTATAATTTCTATCTGAAAAATCTTAGTATTTTGATTTTGATGCGCTTCCTTTTTTTTTGTGGAGGGTGAGCATGAGCATGGGGAAAAGTAACTGTATGATTTCAAGTTAAATGAAAAATATGCCAATTAGGTATTGTATTCTCATAATACAATACCTAAAAGCATTTAAAGTATTTCCTTTTGAGAGTAATTTTATCTGGGAGACCTATATTTAAATAACCCTGAATACAATTTAAAGCGTATATACATAATTTGAATATATATCTCTACATATCTAAGTTTATATATGTTACTATAACATTCCCATTAATATCAAATGTTGTTATAACATAGAAATGTAAAGGTAAATTAGGAAAACAAATTGAAACAAACTTTATATTAACTGACATAGTGTTAGGGTAAAAATCCATGAACCAAGGGGTTATAAAAAAGTCCCTCACTACCCTAAAACTAGGGACCCTCATCAAATTTTTTTATAATCACCATGATTATAAATTGAATAGTAAAAATATATTTCAAGTCAAGAGATATCTCACAATTATTTATCCACATCAAATGGATTAACTTAGATAATGTTGATGTAGTAGGTGTTGAGTTGTGGAACTCAATTACTTCATTTTAGTATGAAATGTAAAACTTGCTGGAAAATAAAGTAACCATCATCGGTTATGGAGAACCATGATCAGTCACCCAGGACTGACATCGGTTAGGGCGCACCGACATCGGTTACATGTGTGAGGATGTTTTAATTAACTCTTGGTAATTAGATATATTTTTAGCGTTAAAGTATATCTATTGATTATAATTGCATGGTCAAGTGACATAAGTCTATAAATGACTATATAAGCATGAAATCTAGGGTTTAGAAGTAAGTATTAACAAGAATTAAGAAGAACTTGAAAACATTAGTGAGAGAGAGAATTCTTGGAGATGAAGCACACTAGGTGAACCACATTAAAGATTGAAAGAAAGAAAGTAATGTACATCTGAGAGGCGTGGAAGATTGCAAATTTTCATTGTATATCTTGTCAAAGCTTTGGATAATAGATTTCTTTGCTTCTTGGTGGACGTGTTATCCCATAAAATTAGCAGCCCACACTGGGTGAACCACGTTAAATTTTGTGTTGATTTATATCTCTTGTTTTGTATATTTCTTCTAGTAGAAAATCCACTTTTATTTGCATATATGCTTGGATATGATATATTATCTGTACATTTATTACGCCTTTGCCTATATATACCGGTGTGCTAACCCGAACAACTGGTATCATAGATTTGTTTGAGGGTTTTGTGTGTTGATAGATTTACTTACAGAGGGTTGTT
The DNA here is from genome assembly GCA_019776745.2 of Taxus chinensis. Taxonomy (NCBI): domain Eukaryota; kingdom Viridiplantae; phylum Streptophyta; class Pinopsida; order Cupressales; family Taxaceae; genus Taxus; species Taxus chinensis. The sequence continues at coordinate 593,447,752 of CM034151.1, read as the reverse complement.
TGATTGAGTGGGAGTGAGAGAAATGGAAAAAGAAAAAAAATCGTAGAAATACAAGGTAGAGAAGTTTGACGGCCATAATTATCAATTATGGAAGATGCAGATTGAGGATTATCTGTATCAAAGAGATTTGTATTCACCACTGGATGAGAAGAGTAGACCTACGAAGATAACTGATGAACAACAAAATGCAGCTACAGTATCTTTGTGCCTTGTGCCCTTTGGAGATGGAAGTGCGAAGATTTTTGACAGAAAGGCTTTGGGATCTATAAGATTGATCCTGACAGCATCAGTGGCTTCCAATATTATAGAAGCGACTTCTACGGTAGAGTTAATGAAATATCTTGCTAGGCAGTGGCCTGCATTTTGCTGGAGGGATCCCGGTCAGTGCTATGAACAGCGAGTTCATTTATATGAAAAACCTAGTGCTTCAAATAAATTTTATTTGATGAATAAACTATTTAGTTCTAAGATGCATAAAGGTGGATCTGCATCTAGTCATTTAAATGATTTCCAATCTATTGTAAATCAGTTGCTATACCAGCCGTGGGACGATGATGAATAATCTCTTTCTTCCCGACCTTTGATGATGAAGTAAAAGAACTTTTATTCTTATGTTCTTTTCCTGATAGTTATAATAACTTGATAATGGCTATTAGTAATACAACATCTACTAATAATATTTTGAAGTTTGATGATGTGGTTGGTATAATCTTGAATGATCTTTCCTATCTCCCCACTCCATTTCTTTCCCTTCTTTTAAGAAATTCACTGGAAGAGTACAGAGGAATTATCATCTGGAAATGCTTTGAATGTAGAAAGCAGGGGCAAACAGAAGTTGCTATACCATTTGATGATAAGTAAAAGAACTTTTTATTCTTCTATTTCTTTTCCTGATAGTTAGAGTAATGGGTAATACAACATCTAAATAATATTTTGTTTGATGATGTGGTTGGTATAATCTTGAATGAAGAAATTCCAGAAGAGTACAGGGAATTCATCTGGAAATTTTGAATGTAGAAAGTTAGAAGGAGATCTGAGTAAGAGTTATGGGCAATCAAAGGGGATATGCTAAATCCAGAAGTAAGGGAATTACTTGGAAATTGGTCAAAGAAAGATTGTTGGTCAAAGGATAAAGAGAACCAACAACTAGAAAAAGGTAAAGAATCAAATTTAGTTAAATCAGAGGTAATACAAGATGCTCTTATTATTTCTTTGGATAATAGAATAGAATCATAGATTTTAGATTCAGGAGCTTCTTTCCATGCAACCCCTAATAAGGGTTATTTCAAAAATTATGTCCAGGGTAATTTTGGGCATGTTTATTTGGGTGATGATGAACCTTGTAGTATTATTGGTAAATGGGAAGTTCATCTAAAATTGTAGAATGGAAATACATGGGTATTGAAAGATGTGAGGCATAAGCCAAGCCTCAGGAGGAATCTTATTTTTTTAGGGCAACTAGGTGAGTCTAGTTGCATGGTTACTTTTATAGGAGACTTTTGGAAAGTCACCAAGGGTGCTCTTGTTGTGGCAAGAGGTAAGGAGGTAGGAACATTATATTTATCTACCCGTGTTACTGATTTATTTTTTGCATTATCTACTTCAGATTCATATGCATGCATGTGGCATAATCATTTGGGCCATATGAGTCAAAAAGGAATGCAAATCTTAAAGGCTAAGGGTAAGATTTCAGATTTTAAAGATTTTGATCTTGATTTCTTTGAGAATTGTATCTTTGCAAAGTAAAAGAGAGTGATATTTCTCAAAGTTGGGGCAACCAACCAATAAGAAGCAGAAGTTAGAGCTTGTACACTCAAATGTTTGGGGATGATCTCAGGTAGCTGGTCATAAAGGATCCTAGTATTATGGTACTTTCATTGATGATGCTACAAGAAAGGTATGGGTTTATTGTATTAAATGTAAATATGATGTTTTTGATAATTTTAAAAGATGGAAATCCCTTGTTGAGAATGAATCAAATTCAAAGTTAAAGTGCCTTAGATCTGAAAATGGTGGTGAATACCATAGAAAGGATTTCAATGATTATTGTCCAATTAATGGGATGCATAGAGAAATAACAGTTCCAAGAAAACCATAGGAAAATGGTGTTGCAAAAATAATGAATAGGATAATCGTGTAACGTGATAGAATTATGAGGATACATTCTAGATTGCCCTTGCAGTTTTGGGCAAAAGCAGTTGATACAATAGTTTATCTGATTAACCGCTGGCCTTCAAGTTCACTAGATGAAGGAATACCAGAGGAATCTTGGACTGAAAAAGAGGTAGATATTTCTTTTCTTAATTTTTTTAGTTTAGAAGCTTTTGTGCATGTTGATAAGGAAAATAGGAAGAAGTTGGATGTAAAATCTAAGAGATGCACTATCAATGGTTATGAATCTGGTGATTTTGGTTTCTATTTTTTGGATTTAGAGAATTCTAAAACTATCAGGAGTCGTGATGTTGAATGGAAGGAAAATATAATGTACACTGGATAAAATTTTAGTACCCAAAGATGAACCAGTTGAAAAGTTTGTGAATGAAAATGAACTCTTAGATTTAAAAGTATTACTAATAGGGTTACACAGTAATCGATGTCATTTGAACCCTTACCAACATCAGTTAGATAAACCAGTATCGGTTACTGAAGATCCAAACCGACATCGGTTAGTAGAAATGACATCACTTAGAGGTGGCAGACGTTGGTCACTAACATATTTGGATATGAATGTTCAGGAGGTCCAGATTGAGCCTCCTGGTACCCTAAACTCTTGTGAGAAGGTCATAAAGGGTAAGTAAACCTCCAAAAATATTTACACCTTCTCTATTTTATTTATTATTGACTGATAATGGTGAACCAGAAAGATTTGAAGAAGAAATGCAAGATAAGACCCACATCTGGTGGGAGAATGGTATGGATGTGGAGATGGACTCCTTGGAACAGAACCAGACTTGGGATTTGGTTAAGTTTCCAGCAGGCAAGAGAACATTACAGAACAAGTGGGTTTACATGATCAAGAAAGAAGAGGGTGGAGAAAAAGGTATAAGGCAAGGCTTTTAGTAAAGGGATTTGCACAGAAAGTAGGTATTGACTTTGGTAAAATATTTTCGCCTGTTGTTAAGATGACTTCTATTTGTATTGTATTGAGTTTAGTTTCAGTAGAATATTTGCATTTAGAGAAACTATATGTGAAGACGGATTTCCTTCATTGTTATGTGGATTAAGATATTTATATGCAACAACCTCTTGGGTATGAAGTCAATGGTAAGGAGAAATTAGTGTGCAATTTGAAAAAGAGCCTATATGGGCTAAAGAAAGCTCCAAGGAAATGGTACATAAGGTTTGATAGTTTTATGCAAGAACATGATTACTTGAGATGTAAATCTAACCATTGTGTTTATTTTAAGAAGCTTGAAAATGAGAGCTATATTATTTTTTTACTATATGTGGATGATATGTTTTTGTACAGGATCTAGTATGAAAAACATAGGTGAGCTTAAGGGAAAGCTAGCCCACACATTTTCTTTGAAGGATTTAGGAGCTGCAAAAAGAATCCTTGGCATGCAAATACACAGATACAAGAAAAATAAGAAATTATATTTGTGACAGGAGAATTATATCTACAAGGTCTTAGAAAGGTTCAAGATGTAGAATGCCAAACTTGTTAGTACACATATGGCTGGACACTTCAAATTGAGCAAAGATCAGTGTCCTTCATCACATGAGGAGGTAAAATACATGACACGAGTGCCATATGCTTTAGCAGTTGGGAGTCTCACGTATGCTATAGTTTGTACCAGACCATACATTACACAGGTAGTGGGAGTTGTGAGTAGATATATGTCCAATCTAGGTAAAGAGCATTAGAAAGCACTATAATGGATACTTAGGTATTTAAAAGGGACATCTAACATGTAGTTATGCTATGCAGGTTCTGATATTTCATTATGTGGCTATGTTGATTTGGATATGGCTGGAGATCTGGATAGTAGGGGGAACACTACTCGATATATTTTCATAGTAGGTGGAACGAAAATTAGCTAGATTTCAAGATTGCAAAAGGTTGTGGCTTTATCTACTAAAGAGGCATAGTATGTTGCAACTATAGAGGCTAGTAAGGAGATGATATATATGAGTAAGTTCATGGAAGAGTTGGGAAAGGGGAAAGGTAATTATAAACTGTTCAGTGATAGTCAGAGTGCTATTCATTTAGAAAATAACTCAACGTTTCATTCGAGAATGAAACACATTCAGTTGAGGTATCACTTCATATGATAGGTATTTTTGGACGGACATTTGAATATGGAAAAGATTCATATGAGCGAGAACCCTATGGATATGCTAATGAGGCCATTAGAAAAGGAGAAGTTGGATCTACACTCCACTTCTGTTGGTATTTGAGTTTGAGACTTGAAGAGGAAGAAACAAATCCAAGGAACCAAGAATGATTATGTACAGGTATGGTGCAGTTATTAATCTGTAACTGGAATATTGTTGAGTTGTGGAGCTCAATTAATTCATTCTAGCATGAAATATAAAACTTGCTAGAAAATATAGTAACCATCATTGGTTAGGGGGAACCGAAATCGGTCACCCAGGACTGGCATCGATCAAGAAAGGAGGAACCGACATGGTTAGGGAAAACTGACGTCAGTTACCTATGTGAGGATGTTTTGATTAAGTCTCGAGAATGAGATATATTTTTAGCATTAAAGTATATATATTGATTGTAATTACATGGCCAAGTTCCCTAAGTCTACAAATGACTATATAAACATGAAAGCTAGGGTTTAGAAGTAAGTATTAATAAGAATTAAGAAGAACTTGAAAAATTTGTTGAGAGAGAGAATTCTTGGAGATGAAGCAAAAGCTTGAAAGAAAGAAAGTACTGTACATCTGAGAGGTGTGGAAAATTGTAAGTATTCATTGTATATCTTGTCAAATCTTTGGATAATAGATTGGCTTGTTTCTTGGTGGACGTAGCCGACATTGGGTGAACCACGTCAAATCTGGTGTTGATTTATATCTCTTGTTTTGTATATTTATTCTGGTAGAATATAGAATTTTATTTACATGTATGCTTAGATCTGATATATTATTTGTACAATCTGTGTGCTAACCCCAAAAGTAGGCCATAACCCATTAAATATACAAATGAACAAATCTTCTTCATATATTAAATGAATATGAGTAACCTATGGAATTTTGATTTACACCTCTGACATCTTTGTTCAGTTGTGCAGCTCAATTACTTCATTTTATCATGCAATGTGAAACTTGCTGGAAAATACAGTAACTGTCATCAGTTAGGGGGAACCAACATCGGTCACCCAGGACCAACATCAGTCAGGAAAGGAGGAATCGACATCGGTTAGGGTGAATCGACATCGTTTACTTGTGTGGGAGTGTTTTAATTAACTCTCAGGAATTAGATCTATTTTTAGCATTAAAGCAGATCTATTGATTGTAAATGCATGGCTAAGTGCCCTAAGTTTAGAAATGATTATATAAGCATGAAATATAGGGTTTATAAGTAATTATTAACAAGAATTAAGTAGAACTTGCAAGATTTGGTGAGAGAGAGAATTCTTGGAGAAGAAGTAAAAACTTGAAATAAAGAAAGTATTGTACATCTAAGAGGTCTGGAAGATTGTAAATCTTGTCAAAGCTTTGGATAATATATTGGATTGTTTCTTGGTGGACATAGCCCAAACTGGGTGAACCGCGTTAAATCTGGTGTTGATTTATATTTCTTGTTTTGTATATTTCTTCTGGTAGAATATTAGATTTTATTTGCATGTATGCTTAGATCTGATATATTATCTGTACAACCGGTGTGCTAACCCCAACAACTAGTATCAAAGATTTGTTTGAGGGTTTTGTGTGTTGAAATATTTAATCACAGAGGGTTTTTTGATTGAGTGGGAGTGACAAAAATGGTAGAAGAAAAAAATACAAGGTAGAGAAGTTCGACGACCGTAATTATCAATTATGGAAGATGCAGATTGAGGATTATCTGTATCAAAGAGATTTGTATTTACCATTGGATGAGGATTCTAGACCTACGAAGATGACTAATGAAGAATAGAAGATTCTTGACAGAAAGGCTTTGGGATCTATAAGATTGATCTTGGTAGCATCTGTGGCTTCCAATATTATAGAAGCGACTTCTATGATAGAGTTAATGAAATATCTTGCTAATTTATATGAAACACCTAGTGCTTCAAATAAAATTTATTTGATGAATAAACTATTTAGTTCTAAGATGCATGAAGGTGGATCTACATATAGTCATTTAAATGATTTCTGATCTATTGTAAATCAGTTAAAATCAGTTGCTATACCATTTAATGTTGAAGTAAAATCACTTTTATTCTTATGTTCTTTGCTTGATAGTTGGGATAACTTGGTAATAGTTGTTAGTAATACAACATATGCTGATAATATTTTGAAGTTTGATGATGTGGTTGGTATAATCTTGAATGAAGAAATTCACTAGAAGAGTACAGAGGAATGATCATCTAGAAATTCTTTGAATGTAGAAAGAAGGGGTAGAAAAAAGGAGAGATCCAAGAGTAAGAGTAATGGGAAATCAAAGTCAAGGGATAGTAGATCTAAATCCAGAAGTAAGGGAATTACTTGTTGGAAATGTGGGAAGAAAGGACATGTAAAGAAAGATTGTTGGTCAAAGGATAAATAGACCCAACAACTAGACAAAGGTAAAGAAGAAAATCTTGCTGCATTAGAGGTAATACAATATGCTCTTATTCTTTTTTTAGATAATATAATTTAATCATAGGTTTTAGATTTAGGAGCTTCTTTCCATGTAACCCCTAATAAAGGTTATTTCAGAAATTATGTCCAGGGAAATTTTGGGCATGTTTATTTGGGTGATGATGAACCTCGCAGTATTATTGGTAAAGGGGAAGTTCATCGAAAATTGCAAAATGGAAATACATGGGTATTGAAATATGTGAGGCATAAGCCAAGCCTCAGGAGGAATATTATTTTTGTAGGGCGACTAGGTGAGGTTTGTTGCATGGTTAATTTTACAGAAAAATCTTGGAAAGTCACCAAGGGTGCTCTTGTTGTGGAAAAAGGTAAGAAGGTAGGAGCATTCAACTTATCTACCTGTGTTACTGATTCTTTTTCTACATTATCTACTTTAGATACAGATGCATACATGTGTCATAATCGGCTAAGCCATATGAGTAAAAAAGGAATGTAGATTTTAAAGGTTAAGGGTAAGTTATCAGTTTTTAAAGATTTAGATCTTGATTTCTGTGATAATTGTATCTTTGGAAAGCAAAAGAGAGTGATATTTCTCAAAATTGGGGCAAGTAAGAAGGAACAGAAGTTGGATCTTATACACTCAGATGTGTGGGGACCATATCAAGTAGCTTCTCATGGAGGATCCCAATATTATTTTACTTTCATTGATGATGCTACAAGAAAGGTATGGGTTTATTATATTAAACGTAAATCTAATATTTTTGAGACTTCTAAAAGATGGAAATTCCTTATTGAGAATGAATCAAATTATAAGTTAAAGTGTGTTAGATTTGACAATGGCGGTGAATACTGTAACAAGGATTTCAATGATTATTGTTCAATGAATGGGATACGTAGAGAAAGAACGGTTCCAAGAACACCATAGGAGAATGGTGTTATAGAAAGAATGAATAGGAAAATCATGGAACGTGCTAGAAGTATGAGGATACATTCTTGATTGCCTTTGCAGTTTTAGGCAGAAGCAATTGAAACAATAGTTTATTTGATTAACCGTGGGCCTTCAAGTTCACTAGATTGAAGAATAACAGAGGAAGCTTGAACCAGAAAAGAGGTAGATCTTTATTTTCTTAAAGTTTTTGGTTCAGAAGCTTTTGTGCATATTGATAAGGAAAATAAGAAAATGTTAGGTGTAAAATCCAAGAGATGCACTTTCATTGGTTATGGATCTAGTGATTTCAGATTCCATTTTTGGGATTTAGAGAATTCTAAAATTATTAGGAGTCGTGATGTTGAATGGAATGAAAAGAGAATGTAAAGGGATCAAATTTTTGTACCCAAGGATGAACCGATTGAGAAGTTTGTGAATGAATATGAAATCTTGGATTTAAAAGTATTACCAACAGGGTTACACAGTAACCGATGTAAGTTTACCCCTGACCGACATCAGTTAGCATAACTGGTATCAGTTACAGAAGATCCAAACTGACATCGGTTAGTAGAACTGACGTCGATTACATTTGACAGATGTTGGTCACTGATAGATTTGGATACTAATGTCCAAGAGGTCCAGAATGTGCCTTCAGTACCCCAAAATTCTATGAGAAGGTCAAAAAGGGTAAGTAAACCTCCATAAATATTTACACCTCTATTTTATTTATTACTGACTAATAATGGTGAACAAGAAAGCTTTGAAGAAGAAATGCAGGATAAGACCCATGTATAATGGGAGCATGGCATGGATGAGGAGATGGACTCCTTGGAATAGAACCAAATTTGGGATTTGGTTAAGTTGTCAGCAGGTAAGAGAATATTGCAGAACAAGTGGGTTTATGGGATCAAGGAAGAAGAGGGTGGACATAAAAGGTACAAGGAAAGGCTTGTAGTAAAGGGATTTACATAGAAAACATGTATTGACTTTGGTGAAATATTTTCTCCTGTAGTAAAGATGAATTCTATTCGTACTGTATTGAGTTTAGTTGTAGTAGAAGATTTGCATTTAGAGAAACTAGAAGTGAAGACAGATTTCCTTCATGGTGATTTGGATGAAGAGATTTATATGCAGTAGCCTCTTAGGTATGAAGTCAAGGGTAAGGAGAAATTAGTGTGTAGATTGAAAAAGAGCCTATATGGGCTTAGGCAAGCTCGAAGGAAATGGTACATTAGGTTTGATAGTTGTATGCATGAGCATGGTTACTTGAGATGTGAATCTGACCATTGTGTTTATTTCAATAAGCTTTAAAATGGGACTATATTATTTTATTACTGTATGTGGATGATATTCTTATTGCAGGATCTAGTATACAGGACATTGGTGAGCTTAAGGGAAAGCTAGCTCACACATTTTCTATGAAGGATTTTGGAGATGCAAAAATAATCCTTGGCATGAAAATACATAGAGACAAGAAAAATAATAAATTGTATTTGTCTCGGGAGGATTATATATACAGGGTGTTAGAAAGGTTCAAGATGCAGAATGCAAAACCTGTTAGTAAACCAATGGATGGACACTTCAAATTGAGAAAAGATCAGTGTCCTTCATCACAAAAGGAGGTCAAATACATGACAAGAGTGCCATATGCTTCAGCAGTTGGGAGTCTCATATATGTTATAGTTTGTACCAGACCAGACATTACTCAAGTAGTTCTAAGTTGTGAGTGGATATATGGCCAATCTAGATAAAGAGCATTGGTAAGCCATCCAATGGATACTCAATTATTTGAAAGGGACATCTCGAATGTAGTTATGCTATGGAGGTTTGTATATTTCATTATGTGGCTATGTGGATTCAGATAAGGCTGGAGATCTGGATGTTAGGAGAAGCACTACTGGATATATTTTCACAGTAGATGGGATGACAATTAGCTGGATTAAAAGATTGTACAAGTTTGTATATTTGTCTACTATAGAGGTAGAGTATCTTGCAGCTACAGAGGCTAATAAGGAGATGATATGGATGAGTAGGTTCATTGAAAATTGAGAAAGGAGAAAGATGATTGTAAATTGTTCAATGAAATTCAGAGTGCAATTCATTTGGAAAATAACTCAATGTTTCATTCAAGAATGAAATACATTCAGTTGAGGTATCACTTCATACAGTAGGTATTGAAGGATGGGCAGTTGAATTTGGAAAATATTCATACGAGCGAGAACCCTGTAGATATGATAACAAAGCCATTATCAAAGGAGAAGTTGGTGCTACACTCCACTTCTATTGGTCTTCGATTTTGAGACTTGAAGAGGAAGAAACAATGCTAAGGAAGGATGCAAGAATGATGTTGTATAGGTATGGTGTAGTAATTAATTTCCAAGTGGGAGATTGTTCAGTTGTGGAGCTCAATTACTTCATTTTAGTATGCAATGTGAAATTTACATGAAAATACAGTAACCGTCATCAGTTAGGGGGAATCGGACATCATTCACCTAGGACTGGCATCAGTCAAGCAAGGAAGGACCAACATCAGTTAGGGTGAACTGACATCATTTACCTGTGTGGGAGTGTTTTAATTAACTCACGGGAATTAGATCTATTTTTAGCATTAAAGAAGATCTATTGATTGTAATTTCATGGCTAAGTGCCCTAAGTTTATAAACGACTATATAGGCATGAAATCTAGGGTTTAGAAGTAAGAATGAACAAGAATTAAGTAGAACTTACAAAAGTTGATGAGAGAGAGAATTTTTGGAGAATAAGCAAAAGCTTGAAATAAAGAAAGTACATTATATCTAAGAGGTGTGGAAGATTGTAAATCTTAATTGTATATCTTGTGAAAGCTTTGGATAATAGATTGGCTTGTTTCTTGGTGGACGTAGCCCACACTGGGTGAACCACATTAAATCTAGTGTTGATTTATCTCTCTTGTTTTGTATATTTATTCTAGTATAATATCCATTTTTATTTGCATGTATGTTTAGATCTGATATATTGTTTGTATAACCGGTGTGCTAACCCCAACACTCTTATCATCATGATTGAAATCTATCTATCCCACAAGATAACACATAACATGATGGCTACTGTTTTAGAATATTATATGATTAGATCTTGTTAAGTGAAAAAAATCATTAAACATTTTAAAATAGTAGGATTTAACGATACTTGCATCGACAAATTCAAGATGTATGGATCCAAAAAACATAAGAGACTCTTCTAGATAATGAGAAAACTACACACAAATAAATAGTTTTACGAGAGAGATGTTAGATAATTATACAACGAGTTGCTTGGCAAAGGCCAATCACAGGAACCAAAGGGTTTTATTCCTTTGATGGACGTCAACTCAATTTTAGAAAATTAAGTGGGAAATCACGTCAATATGACAAATGACATAGAATAAATTTTTTAGGATGGGTAATGTCTATATGGAAGCGTTCCGTGCGTAATCAATCAATGTCCTTAATGATAGGCTCGAAAGGGGTTGAAGACCCGCTCGATCTTCCTAGCAATAGTTGGCCTCGTCACTCTGTTCAAAGAGAACTTCTAACTACTCAGTAATCTCGCCTGGATTGGGTGTAAAAGCAATGGCACAAAGACTTAGTTTATAGTCAATGTTAGATTTTTCCTGCACAAGTGGTTGTCACATAATTGGTAGGTCGAAGATGGTTTCTAGATTATAAGCTTCCCTTGGAAGAGTTATCTAACAGAAATAAAGTCTTTCAAGAAACAATTGATTAGCCATGATTACTAGTAATAGAGGAAATATGACAAGATAGATAAGAAATTTAATACATGAGTGTTTTAGCATAGATTGATGTTGATCCAATAGATCAGTTCTGATTGGAACGATTGATTCCAATCACTATAGAAACAACATTTGATAAAACATGTTATCTAAATTCTATTATTATGATAGAAAAAATATTATTCTTTCAGATGATAGAGTTAATTATTGATAAGGTTGGGCCTTGATAACGGATTATAAATGTTTCAAATAAGAGAAACATACCTTGATAAGAAGGAAAGTGAGTTGGTTAAATGGGTGTTTATTCTAATTATTCCAAATCGAACTTAACACCATGAGATTCCTATGATTCTTCATGCTTGATCTATGTATGAGTGTGGATATCTTGATCTTATTATGAATGGGTTTGAAGGATGGATGATTGGGAGAAGATTCGGGAGTTCATGATCAAAATCGGATTAGGTAAATCCTTGAGGTGGTTTATACAGAATCTATGTTGTTTCAACGAATCATCACCAATTTGCATAAATCATCGTTGATTGCAGGATTTGGTTCTAACTACTTATTTTTCTAGATTTTATTTCTAATGGGTTAGGGATTTTTTTAAGTTCGTGGGAGTGTTTTTCAGACTATTAAGTTATTTTTGGTTGTTTGTTTTATTCTTTTTTTATCAATTTAAGTATGTTTTTGTTTATTTTATGGTGCAAGTGGTTACAGATGGTAAAATGGTGAAATGTAAATTAGTAGAAAGATAAAAATGACCATGTGTAATTATGAAGGGGTGTCCTAATTCTGGTGTCTACATTTGCCTCTTTTTGTCAAGTGGTTTGCAATGGATAAGATACTAGACAAAAACGAGTGATATGGTTATATTTACACTAAATAAGATGCTAGATAGGTGACCCCCCTCAAACTGGAGGCCATTGCAAGCCACTGTGATCGTCACCGGTTTGAATGAATGGATAGATAGATATAAACAAGAGTATATAGGATTATTTGAGATTGTATTGGTAGATAGATGTGTTTCAAAGTAAGATGCCCCAATAATAGGAATGAAATATATTACCACAAAAGTGGGCTTACGTGACTTAGAATTCAAGTGATAGGGGAACCAATGGGTTCTCAACCCATAGATGCATTACTTGTAGGAAGCGATGTGAAAATGCTCCTGAGAGGCTACGAAATCTGCAGTGGATTTGATTATCATATTTTTTGTGAGATAGGATTTTGGACTTAAAAAGGGTCTTGGGGAACCAAAAAGAGGCATAATATTGAAATATGTGAAATGGGACAGGGGATAAATATAGATTAGCTAATTAATACCGATTTATAACTAATCAACGCTGATTAGAAATTGGTGCTGATCGGTTTGAATCGCATATATATAAGTAACAAATGACTAGAAGAGGTAATTATGATCATTGTATTTGTTGTGATAGGTTGTTATAAAGTTTTGATTTTCCTTGTTTGAGAGATGAAGGTTAACAAGAGGTTGTGGAGGAGACAATGAACATCCTTGATAGAGGTAGGTGAATTTTTAAAATATTTTTAAGTACATTTTTTACTATAGTGTGATATATGAACTGACATCGATCACTAGGATCAGTGCCGATTGGATAGGATCAGTCAAAATCATTAGGAATGGTACTGATTTGGCATGTTTTGTTTAAGTATTTGATTTTAATTTAAATTGAAAAACTTAACTAATGTTATTTTTTTGTGGATGCAAGCGAAGAGATGCTTATTGATGAGAGATAGAGTTCAACCTTTATTAGAGCGGTTACATGAGTATATGGGCGATGATGACTGGGATATTTTTGAGGTACTGGGATTAGGTGGATTACACCACTACATGTGTGTTCACTGTGATTTAAATATTATGGTGGATTTTTCGGAGAGGTGGGACCGAATTATAGGGACATTCTGGTTACCAACACAAGATATCACGATTTCCCTAGAAGATGTTTACAGGATCTTGTGGTTACCTATTTAGGGTGATCCAATTATACCGATTGATGAGATAGGGCAAGGGGAAATGATGATGAGGTTATATGGGGATGATCCACTTGACATGACATATGTGGCTAGGGGTTTTTCTTGTTAGAGTTACTGAGATGATGAGGTGGCCGGTATTACCCTGACCATGATTATTATAGTGGGTATCATTTTTATACGCTACCAAATTCTAGTAGTGACAATTTTCGATGGGCCATGGTAGGAATAGTAGCAAATATGATCAAGTATCAGATAGTTTTTACTTAGGGGCCAAATTTACTGGCACGGGTGTACATTGAGTTGTGGGAGTGGTCATTAGGGAAGAGGTTTGGTTTGGATGTGAATTTTGTTTGACAATGTTGGGCCTACTAACACGATAGAGGTATCAGGCCATGTGGGATACCTTGGACCAAGTGACATGACAAGGATTTTGGTGCTGGATTTTTTGAGGTGGAGGCATGAATTTTCCCATGATGTAGTGTCATAAAGTGTAGAGTATTGTGTTGGTTTTTAGGATGGGATGGGGCCATATGATGTTTTATATAAGCCCTATGTGGGTTTCTCTATGTGGAATGGAGAGGAGGGTGAGATGTAGATGATAAAATGGGAGTGATGAATTTGGGGAATGAGGATGGAGATGGTAGAGATGGTTCAGTTTGGATGGGTGCGGTGTCAGTTTTTCCCGGTAAAGGATTTACTAGGTAACCGTATTGTATACATGAGGGTGGAGGGGGACATAGAGATACATGAGGCTCAGGTGTGGGGGGTTTATGAGATTATGGAGGAGGAGGTGACATGTGTAGAGATAAATGATATAGGTGTGAAACTGAAGTATGTGACGTAGTGTCGCAAAAATATGGTGGCCCAAGCGGAAAGGATTATGAGGGTACACGAGGAGGAAGGGGAGGAGGATGTGGTGATGGAGGAAGAAGTTATAGGGTAGGAATAAGGTGGTGCATAGGTAGAGGTGGTGATATTAAGGTAGTTGCTGAGAAATAGGGATTCTCGAGTAGCTACCTTGGATAGTGAAGTGGTGAGGTTGATGGGGGGTGGCAAGTGAGAGAGATCAATGGGTGGTTATCCTAGAGGAAAAGTTGGAGTAGACTTAGTAGGAGTGAGATAGGTACTATCAGTATCAGGAAAATGTTAAGGAAGCATTTGGTGTGACTGGTAGTAACATTGACAGTTTTGGGGCCAATTAAGTCTACATTGAGGGCACCAGAGGGGATAATAATAGCTGGAGGGGTATGTAGAGAGTGTACTAGAGGTTAGATGGGGCCGCCATGTACGGTGAGTATGGCTTAGTACTACGACTTATGAGAAGAGATGAGGTATTATGAGTGAGTGGTAGGAGAGAGACTAACTGAGGTACCTCGATACATAAAGTATATAGCAAGCTAGTGATTGGTATCGGAACAAGGGTCTTACAAAGTGCATGGGGAGTGTTAGCAGTTTCTCAGAGCGGATCCTAAGGGTGGATTAGTTGGTTTGAGGATATCAAATGTGTAGTTTACATTGTGATTGTTGTACGGGACTTAGATCCTAATCATTTATGAGATGTACATCAAATTTGGATATGTATATATATATATATATATATATATATATATATATATATATATATATATTATATATCTGTGTGTGTGTGTGTGTGAGTGACATATTTTGGAAATATGGATGTGTACAATTTTTTGTTAAAGATTATAATGTGATGTTTAATATGATTTTATAGATAGATTTTAGATATAATGATGGTTATGTTATAATGATGATGTATTTTTCTATGATAGATTTTAGATATGATGATGGTTATGTTATAATGATGATGTTTTTTGTTATGATGGATTTTAGATTTGATTATATTATTGATTAATGTATGGTGGTTTTTTAAGATGTATCTCATTTGTTTGATTTGGCATATATGTAATGGTGAGTTCGATATAATGCACTTGCAACCTTAATTTAGAGATAACTAATAATGGTTAGTCGATTTAAGGTTGTGTGACAAATTTTGGATATGATGAGATATGTACTACTTTCTGGACATGGCTTGGATGTTGTGTGTATCTTGTACAAGGTATTGTATTCTCATTAAAGTTTCTAGGTGATACCCTCAATTTTTTATTTTGATAGTGTGGTATATGACCAATGTAGGAATATTTTGATTTTTTATTACATATATATTTTTAAATTTTGTGTAACTATCCTTCGAGAGAGTGATCTACAATTTCATATTTTATTTTTTTATGGTGATGGCTTAATTATTGTCCTTCAAGGGAGTACTCTATAAGATATTTTTGCATGACAAAATAATTTTGATTCTTTTAGCTAAGAGTGGGGCCTAAGAGACCATATGAGGAGGGTGGGTTTGGTGTATAATATAGTATGTGTGTCTTTAACGTGTGTTTTGATGGATAGGGTGAGGTGGGGGAGAAATTATTAGGGGGTACCTTAGTTATGTAAGGGACTTGAACTCTTAAACTATAAACAATGGCAAAACACTATTCCAGGGAACCAAAATCATTAATGCAAGCCTATGGCGTTGAAAAAAATCTAGTGAAACGTTGAATTTACGTGATTCGTGTTAAAAGAGCTTTCTGGAAAACGCGTGTTGGACCACCGCTCTGAGCAGGGCGGTGGTTATAGGACCGCCGCCCTGATCAGGGCGGCGGTCACGAGACCGTCGCCCAGGCAGGGCGGCTGTTTCACAACTGAAGAGCAAAAGGTCAAGAAAAGAGGAAAAAAGAGAAAAACAAAGGACGCAGAGGCTAAGCAGGGCATGCGGGATGTTAACGCATGTTTAGAGAGCTTTTCCGGATCTCGAACACCTTGCGAGGAGACCTGTATCATTATTGGGGCACGTGTTACGTTGTTCCGGCGGTGCAGTACCCCACAATTTTGGGTAGGTACATATTGTCCCCTCGGAGAAGCATTTTAGCCATGAAGAGGCGTAAACGGTGGGTCTAAGTATGGCGGTCCCAAAATGGGAAGTTAGAAGTTATACCTGATACGTCCATCTGTTGAAATGACGCCATCCAAATTTCTCGTTACCTGCAAAATGAAAAGAGAACTAAAGTGCAGATAGATACAATAATTTGGAAAATAAATGCTAAAATAATAGGAAATGAGGACGTACCATTTATGTGAGGATAAAAAAAATTACCTCCGTCGGCGCTCCAAACCTGTGAAAAAGGAATTTAAACTAGTCAGGTTGCTATATATATGAAAGTGGGCCCATTTTCCTATTCATTTACGCGCGTTGATTTGATTGATTATGAGCTCTGGGACCCACGGTGACGGTTTCTTGCATGAGTAGAGTCAAAATGTCTGTGACGAGATAGTGATCATGCCTCTGCGAGCAGAACATCGACCTGCGAGATCACAGGTTGGTTTTCTTCAATTTACCGCTTTTCCCCCCTCAATTTTAAAATGCTAAAATCTTTATCGTGGGGGGTTAGTTTTAGAAAATGTTAGGTTCAAAAGGTCTATTTAGGGGGGGCGCCTACTGGGTAGGCTTTGTTTTTAGCTAAAATGGTTGTTAGTTAGTGTTTTTAGGCTTTTTAAGCTATAAAACCTACGTGAGTTTTCGGGCCACAACCGCTACCCTGGGCAGGGCGGCGGTTCTTCACAGAATGTCGAAAGAGTACTTGTTTGAAGTTGTTTTTACATTTTTAGCATTTCTACGTGTTTTCATGATTTTCCTAATATCACTCGGATGCTAACTTTCTTTGTTTTATGTGTTTTTGGGTGTATGCAGTCGAGAGAGGAGTATATCCGGCGGAGCCGAGAGAGGGAGTGTGACTGGCTCCCAGGAGTGTTAGATGCCCTCTCACAGGATGAGGAGGATACTCTTCAGCGGGCTGGTATACTGCGCATATCACATGTGCCTCATGTTGCACCATCCAGTCACATACTCTGTGACTTGTTTTCCTATTGGGATGCTGATCGGAACACTTTCCAATTACCAGGGGTACGCGGTGAGTGGACCATCACTTTAGAGGATGTTTACCATATCCTGGGGGTCCTGATCATCAGGAGATGACTCACCCTAGAGACAACAGGTTCACGGGCCTAGATAGCATAGTGGGCCACTTATATGGGAGATGCAATCATCTTCACGGGTTCGAAGAAGGGGGTCAGAGTTCGATCTATTCCTAGTTTGCCCATCCCCCTACTTCGTCATGCTATTATGGGGATCCTTCCCTCAAGACTGATTGGGGACAAGGGAGGAGACACATTGTTATATTTCTGGTCCCCCATTATTGCACAGATAGAGGGACATGGCCGGATATATGCCTAGGGAGAAAACATACTTGGGACCACCTACCATGATTTATACAGGGTAGTCCATTTACAGGGGCAGCCCTTGAGCCACCCGACCCTGGTCATGAGTTGGGTTTATGAGCACTTCATCCCCTATGGTAGAGGTGTAGAGGTGACAGATCCCGAAGCTGTGAGGGCAGCTAGATGGATAGATATGTTGGTGCTCCGAGCACCTCATCAGCCAGTTGCTTCTCTAACTACTGCTGACATAGAGGCCACACCGTATCAGACTATGGCAAGTATATGGGGCGAGGAGGCTCTTACCTTGATCTCCTACTCCACTACAGGGCAGCTTATTGACAAAGTGGGGTGAGTGGAGATACACCCCTTTGGCCGAGTTCTTCAACAGTTTGGCCTACCCTATATGGGCATGCTTCCCCCAGTAGTGCCAGTATACAGGTCAGTTCAAGAGGCTAGAGGGGGTCCTAGAGGCCGGGGTTGGACAGTGGTTACTCCTGGCGTTCCTATTGTGGCCAGGAGGGTAGTACGTGCCAGAGGGAGAGCTGGTGCGCCTCAGGCACCCTTGCTTCATATTTCCGCAGGCCCTGCCCATAGTAGTGATGACCCCATTGACATAGATTCCGAGTCTGAGGAGTTTACAGGGGGAGAGACAAAGGAAGATAGCGATCCTGAGTGGCATGACACTCAGGATATTATGCAGGCAGCGAGGGCCGAGTAGAGTGCAGAGAGAGTTACTCTGGTCTCAGAGGAGCCACTCTTCCAGGGCCATGGTGGGGAGGATGAGTCCATTGCAGGATGCTACATTGCTCCAGCCACGGGGGGAGCACCTCAGTCAGTGGTGGCATCTGTGGCAGGCGCCGACCCTAGAGATCCATCCTAGAGGCCTGGTGATCCGAGTAAGTTACCATCCTTCCTTTTAATGTTTGTTTTTAATTAGGATTGCTTTAGTTACTATTTATCCTCTTGTTTACTCTTTGTGTTTTATCTCTTATTTATTTCTAATTTGTCTTTGTTTCCTTTGTTTTGCAGAGACCGCCGATGAGTGGTGAGACTTGATTTGTAGGGTATGCACCGATACCCTGATGATCCCCATGGAGAGGACCCGTGCAGAGCTGTCTGTAGATGTTGGGGAGCCCTCAGCATTTGGTAGACACACTAACATCTTTGCCCTAGTCTGGCATGTGGCCAGGATGGTATCAACTCTCCGCACAAATCTAGCGGGGTATAGGAAAGCCGAGTGCTTGATGAGGATTCATTCTCGTGGTGAGACTGCAGCTACCCCTTGGGATCCTGAGCCCTCCGTGCACTCAGAGCACCGGCGTAGCCAGAGTCCTAGGCGTGGGCGTGCACCTTCAGAGGGCTCATAGGGATTGAGAAGCCACTTGGCTCTCATAGATTTTGTATGATATATTCTTTTGTATATCCTGGGCTCTTTGATCGTTTTGACCATGCTTAGTGCATGATGGAATTGTACAGAAACTGTGACCATTCATATATATATATATTATTTTTGGATCAGACTTTTGGAATTTATGGCTTTGTTTCCTTTTCCAGTTTCCTCATGTAGATTATGATGTATGTTTATATGATTTTAGAATGGATGCAATGGAGAACAAATGATGCAAGTGTTTTATTTTCTTTTTGTATTTCATGATGATGATATATGATAATGTAGATACAATGTGATTTTGAATCTTTAGTTTCTGTAAGAAATTTTTGGATACTTCATATTTGTTTTGGCAAAGTGGTGAAGATAAACTGATATGATGAGCAGATAAAATTTCCCCTACTCCTAACTCCACGCAACTAGTAAGATGCGAGGGCTCATCACCGAGAGTTGGAAAGGGCGTAGGTTATGAAATGTGTTGAAATGATAGTGATGAAAGATAGACAAAGCTTTGGTGGAACCAAATTGGGAAGCTACAAGCTTACTCTACCTAAGTGACTTTCATAGTTTAGGATGCAACTTGCCTTGAGGTTTATCTAGACTTGGACCCATAGATGGCCACATAGTAGACAAAATCTGGGTTTTTGGGATTTTAACTCTCTTAGAATTTTGAACATCTGATTCATTTGTTTTTGACTCAAGGCTTCAAGATTTGAATTGTTTGTGTATGACCTTTTGCATTTGTTTGTCAAGAGGACCCCCTACACTTTGCCCCATGCTACTAGTAAGAAGCGTGGGTTTATCACCATGGGCAAAGCATAGGCAAGTAAGGGCATTTCCATTCTTTCCCAACCCTACGTCACTAGTAAGAGACGAAAGCTCATCACCAAAGGTTGGTGGGGCAAGGAGATGTGTAAAATTAAAATTTTCTGTTTGATCAATATTTGACTTGTTTACTTGAGTAAAATGTCAGTATGTGCTTATTTCCAAAGAGATATACATATGGGATAGATGTGACACCATGAATCTTCTAGAACAGACCATAGGCAAGAGACCTATCCTAAGAAGAGACCAAAAGTGAGAATAAACCCGAAGATCTTGGCATGGTTACCATTAAGACCTTGTCATATCTAACTTTACTTGATGAAATGATTCCGAGATAGTTTGATGATATCATAGAAATGGAGAAGTATGATTAGATTTTTTATGCCAATAAAATCAGAAGTTTGTAATGAATTGCTTTAAGAATAAATTCCTTGCTCACAAGATTCGTACGAAACATGCGGACAAAATGAACCTAACTATATGAAGATGCAATGTAAATGTAGCTATATATTATGCTGGTTGCTTACGCGTAGAATCGTTTAAGGTGTAGGGAATTGACTATTTCACCAAATTCCTCACCTTCCAGTATACATAAGAGGTATGCACCATTTCCACAGTCCTTCATGACTTGGTATGGGCCCAACCATTTGGGCCGGAACTTCCTTCCTTCGCCGATCTTGTTGTCGATCCGACTGTCTAGCCTTAGAACTAGATCACCTTCATATATGTCGTGTTGACCTTCTTATTATACTACCGGCACATCCGGTCAGCATAGACTCTGTGCCACTGTTCATAATCTAACCTAGCTTCATCTAGGCTTTCTAGTTGGGAAAGACGTGCTTCTCTATAAGCGTCTTCATCCAGGATCCCTTGTAACGAAATGCGGAGACTAGGTATTTCAACCTCAAGCTGGAGAACTGCTTCTGCACCGAATACTAGTGAGAAAGGAGTCACTCCCATTGGTGTTCTTATTGAGGTTTGGTGGGCTCATAAGGCCGGATATAAATTCAAATGCCAATCTTGTTTGTTTTCTTTCACAGTTTTAAGGAGAATGGCTTTCAGGGTTTTGTTTGTCACTTCAGCCTATCCATTGGCTTGAGGGTAATACAAGGAATCCGTATGATGGCTTATTTTAAATTTATTACATAGTTTGTGAACTTCGTCATTCTTAAAAGAAGTTCCATTATGTGAGATAATGATTTGTGGGACACTGTACCTACAAATGATTTGGTTCAAAATGAACTTGGCGATTACAGAACCTGGTACAGTAGTAAGAGGCATAGCCTCTACCCACTTGGTAAAATATTCGGTGGCCGTGATTATAAAATTATGGCCATCTGTAGACGAGGGAGAGAATTTCCCTATCAAATCAAGACCCCACGTAGAAAAGGGCCATGGAGTAGCAATTGGTTGTAGAGCTTGTGCTGGTATGTGAATCTCGTGGGAGAATTCTTGACACTTATGACATCTGCGTATAAACTCTACTGCGTTGTGTTCTAGAGTGGGCCAAAAATAGCCCATTCGATGTATTTTACGAGCGGTGGCATGACCACCGAAGTGACCCCCACAAATTCCACTGTGAGATTCATGGAGAATCTTCTTGGATTCTTCTGTGTTGACACATCTTAGAAGCATTCCATCGAACTCTTTTCGATAGAGCACTTGCTCTATAATGACGTATTTGGCTGCAATAATGCATAACCACCTTCTTTGTTGTGGTGTAGCCCCTTCTGGATGCGTATGGTCCATGATATAATTAATAATGTCGGTATACCAGGGACACTCAGAGATAGGAGGTCTGGTTTCAATGTAGTATATGCACTCATCGGGAAAGTCTAGATTTACTAGATCACCTCCGTCTAATGGGTTATCAGCTAACCAATCTGCGATGATTTGTCCCTTAATGGATTTCTAATTTACAAATGTTAATTCAAATTCCCCCATTAAGGTTATAAAACATCCAGCCTTCTTAGACAAGGACCCTTGTGTGAGGAAAGTTCGTAAATGGTCCGTTTTTACCATGACCCTTGTTTCTTGATTTAGCATATAATGTCTTAAGCATTTGGTTGCAAAGACTATGGCAAGGCATTCTCGTTATGCCTGTGTATAACGTGTTTCGTAGTCAAGTAATGTTTGAATAATGAAATAAATCATGTGCTCTCTCTTCTCATCATCCTCTTGGACCAACATATAGGCCAGTGAGACATCGGTAGCTCGTGAATATAAAATTAACGGGCGGTCTAGCTTAGGTGGCATTAGCGTAGGTGTTGATAACAGGAAACGCTTAACTGCATCAAAACCTTCATTGCATTCTTCGGTCCAATCAATACTATAATCTTTCTTGAGCAGATTGTTGATTGGATGGATGGCAAAGCTTAAGTCCGGGATGAATCTCCAGATTGCACTAGGTTTTCTGAGAAATGACCTGATTTCATATTCATTCGAAGGTGGGACCATTTCGAGGACAGCCTGAATTTTGGTTGGATCAACATCTATCCCTCATGACGATATGATGTAACCTAGGAGCTTTCCTCATGTTACACCAAAGACACATTTCTCTAGATTTAGCGTGACTCCGTATTCTATTAGACGTGAAAGAATGACGCGGAGAACCTTCGGGTGGTCACAGTGCTTCTTGGCCTTAGCCAACAAGTCATCTACATAGGATTCCATAATTTTATGAATTAGATCATGAAATATATACGTCATAGCTCGTTGGTATGTGGCACCAGCGTTCTTGAGACCAAATGGCATAACAACGTAGCAATAGGTTCCCCAAGGAGTTATAAACGTGGTTTTAGCTTGATCTTGTTTAGATATTCTGATTTGATTGTATCCTGAGAATCCATCCATGAGAGACAAAAGTTCAAATCCAGTTGTTGCATCAACAATGACATCTATGGATGGTAATGGGAAGTCGTCCTTAGGACATGCTTTGTTAATGTCTCAGAAATCTATGCAGATGCGTATCTTCCCATTCTTTTTTAGAACGGGAACGATATTAGATACCCATTGAGAGTAATCAACTGGTTTGATGAATCCTACTTGGAGGAGTTTTATTACTTCCTCTTTCACCATGAGAGCTACCTTAGGTTTCATCGGTCTTGATTTTTGTTTGACTGGCTTTGCATCAGATTTAGTGACGAGGTTGTGCACCACGATGTGGGGTGCAACTCCTGTCATTTCCTTATAATTAAATGCAAAAGCCTTTTGATGTTCCTTGAGGATTCGAGTGTGTATTTCTACTTCTTCTAGGGTTAGCGAGGATCCTAGTTTTAAGATCTTTGGTTCATCCTCTGTTCTGATGTTAATATCAATTGTTTCTTCGATCAAAGAGGCATTACCTTCTTCAAACTCAGGTGGGGCTGGAGGTAAATTCAAATCATCCCCATTTTCTACTGTGTATACGCTAGGTTCCATTTGCGAGGGAAGCTCCATCATGGGATTTCCGAAGTAGGAAGATGAATGTGGGATTAAGGACAAATCTATCATATGATAGGAGAGATGTAATGCCGCATAGGCGTTTAAGTAATTCAGAGTGGCCATATCACTATCAATGTGGTCTAGGATAGTAGATTTGTTTTCATTTCCATTTAAAAGAGAATTTTTCATTGTTTTTATCAATGGTTTATCACGAAAGGATACCATGAAATGGGTATCCTCTAACTTACTGTTTGGAGTAAAGCATGATGTCGAGGTTGCTATAGAATCGGCAAGAAGATTGTGTTCTCGCGGGATTGCTTCAATTGATATGAAGTCAAACTCCTTGCTTAGATCTAATACAGTTGTTTTGTAAAGCTGTAAGTGCTCGGCTTTGGTTTCATATATCTCAGAGACTTGGTTTGCTACCAATTGTGAGTCTCCTAACACCCTGATGTTATTAACACCAATCCTCTTGGCCAAAATGAGGCCAAGGAGGAGGGCTTCGTACTCAGTGCCGTTGTTTGTACATTCGAAATTTAGTTTGAAGGTGAACGGTAGGACTTTTCCTTCAGGGGAAGTAAAGATTACACCTGCCCCTGCTCCGTAACGGCATCTAGCTCCATCAAAATGGAGTGTCAAATATTTAGCTGGGAATATGGATGCTGGGATATTTGTTGTGTTTGCGCATTCTACTTCCACCATACAGAGATCCTCTGCTGGAAGAGAACCAACACCTAGGGAATATCCCATGCCTACAGAATCAAATGGTAAGAACATTGGTAGATCCTGTTCTAGCAATTCAACGATTCTTGCAGTAGTTCCTAATGATACCGTTTCTACAATGTTAGCCTCATCTTTTGAGGCTGGGATTGTCTTGACTAGACTCATAGTCTCAAGATCCGTTGTAGGTACCAACTTTTCCTCTGGTTTTGCGTCAGTGGGTTTATTAAGTTGGTTTGTTGGAAGTTCAAATTCCGAGTACACGCCTGGTCTTTTCTTTAAGTCAGCTAGGTGTATATCGAATGGCTTTAGATCACCTTTGGCTACAAACACCTTTCCTAGATGCAAGAATCTTACTTCTTGGAGTAACGTAGAAGGGATTGCCTTCATACAGTGTATCCATGGTCGGCCAAGGATCATATTATAGTTAGTTTCCCAATCTATAATATAAAACTCAGTCAGGATTGTTTTAGGTCCTAATGTGACTGGTAGTATTATAGTCCCAATCAAAGTGGCCTTAAGGCTATCATAGCCTCTCAACGTATTTCGAGTTGTGGAACAATTTGTTTCCCCATATCCTAGTTTTTGAAGGAAAGAGAAGGGGACTATGTTGACTGCTGCCCCATCGTCAATCATTGCTCATTTCACGTAGTTATTATAAACCCATACTTGTAAGTGTAAGGCTGGATCACCTCGGCATGTAATCTTAGCATCTATAGGCATTTTATTTATTTCAAATATGAATTCGACATCCTTATCCGGTTGACCCGGAGGGTGGATATCAAAGTCTACATGGTTCACTTGTGTTTCGGGAGGTGGAGTGATGTTAATTAGATGACCTAAACCTAATGCCTCTACAAGAGCAGCCCTGTGGGTAGGAGAATTCTTTAGTAAGTCCAAAAATGAAATGTGCGAGAAGGTTTTTGTTAGGTCGCTAATTAAATCATAGGCATCTACGGGTTTTTCTACTATTTGTTGGATCTTATCTATCTCTGGTAGGTGGCTTGGACTTGGCTGAGAGGAATACTCTCGTGTCCTTGTTACAGCTTCGATGGGTAGTTTGGCGTCTAACTCTACTAAACTGAATATCTTAGGTCGTGGATGACTCCCTAGTTGTGGCGCAACTGATGGATTTAGTGAAGTCGAGGCTTCATGATCATTGTTTCCCATCATTATGCTTTTGTTTTTCCCATTTAGACTTAGCCTATTTTTATCGTGATTTGGGAGTGGATCATTAAAGATCTTGAGGGGAGAATTCTGAGGGGAAACTACCCCTGCGAGCGTGTCTAGTGGTGGTGACACAGGATATGCCAAGAACATATCTGTGAAGAATTGTCTTTGTTCCTCTGGCAAACGTTGCATGAATTTATTATAGTCACGGCATGTTCTAGTGTCATGACCTCAAATTTTGTGGAAACCACAATATGAATTGGGATTGTAATTCCTGGTTTGTTGGTTTGGTGTATATTGTGGCCTAAAACTCTGATCAAACCATTGCCTAATAGGATTAAAGTTTTGCATTTGCTGTTTCTGGTTTTGATTCTGGTTTTGATAACCAATTGAGTTTTAGCTTAGACCCTGTGCAAGATTTCACCGTTGTTGTTTTTGTTATTAAGGATGATTAAAATCCACTGCATTGATTGTTGGGGTAAAGTTGTTGTTTCGTTGATTGTTCATTGGTGGTGAAGTATTCACAGTATTTACCTATTTAGGCTGATTGGTTACTCCATCTGTTGTCACCCCACGATTTTTGTTAAGGATTTTAGGTCCTTAATTGACATTCATGGTAGTAGGATAAGTTGTAGTGTTCTGGCTGGAGGTGATTAACCTCCCGTTTGTTCCATATGTCTTACGACCACTATCTATTGCCACTTGATCTATTCGGAGAGCGCTCTCAAGTACTTCATCGTAAGTCCTTAGTGGGAACTTCTAGACTTCTTCCTTCACTTCTCTGTTGAGAGAATGAAGGAATAAATCACATAGTTCCATTTGGTCCATATCTGGAGCACTGGCTGAAGAATAAAGAACTATACGCCATCTCTGGATGAAATGAGCGATAGATTCATTATGTTCCTGCTTAATGTGTAAGAACTCCCTGATTCCTGTTCTCAACAGTTTGTTCATGTCAAATGCCTTAATGAACTCTGAAATGAGTTGTTTAAACGAATGGATGGAAGCCTCAGGTATTCTATAATACCAATCGAGAGTGATGCCTTCCAAATTTTTGGGGAATATTTTAGCAACAATCCCATCCCAAGGGAGTAGTTCTCGTATGGTTGTAGCGTAAGCCTTGATATGTGCATTCGGATCTCCCTCACCTTTGTACTTGGGTAAATCAGGAAGGGGTCTTGGAAGCATGACACCTCGTACGGTGAAGTCTAAGGGCTCTTTCAAATATTCTGAATAAGTCCTTATCGCATAGGTTTCGACCATTGATGGTGCTTGCTGAGGGAGTGGTGGTGGAATGGGTTGTTGATATGGCGTAGTGTATGCATTGGTAGGGGCATAAGGAAACACCTGTGTTTGAGAAAACATGCCAGGAGAGGAGAACATATCCCCTTGTTGGTGATTTGGAGTACATGTTTAAGTATAATGGGGTATTGTCCAGGAATGGATTATTTTACACTAGACCGGGAGGAACAATGTTAGAGATGGTGGGTCTAGTTGGTGTTTGTTGTGAATACTGAGGAGGCATGCCTAACGTGCCTATTCCTGTGAGGAGGTCTACTTGGCTAGGATGGTGTGGGGGATTGGAACTTCCTGCTTGCATGAATTGAGAATTTTGACTTGCTTGGGCAAATTCTAATCCCTTAAATTTTTCTACTAAAGTCGAAATGACTTCATATGGTGAAGTCACGATATTTTTCCTTGGTGGCGTTTGTTGTATATTCTAATGTTGTATAGGTCTATGATACCCTGCTATGAACTGACCATTGTCTTTCCAAGTTTCTTCGAGGGTATTTCCTATATGCAGTGGTATAGAGGTATTTTCTTGAAAAGAGGCCTCGGGTTGTGTTTGTAAACTCCCTATAGGTGGGTACATACTCTGAGAGTGTTGTTCATTCCTGGGATAACGTATTGACTGTTCATCATATAAAACCAGGTATGGGTCTGATTGTCTACTAATTTGTGGTCTAAGCAGCACCTGAGGAGATGAACCAGATTCTCCGGTGAACGTCATTTTATTCGAGCCTGAAGGCTCTGTTTGTTGTGTTTGAGCGAGCTGATCTAACTCCTCAGTTTGAAAAGATGAGTTATATCTGATCCTTGGAGTTTGTGTTGAAAACTGGTTAGTTGAGTAGTTGTCACCCCATACTGAGAGCGAGGGTGATGATTGTCCATTCAGTTGAGCGTAGTATGCCTCAAGACCTAAGAGAGGCCTACCATATGCATCGAATCTTGAAATATTCGGGGGGTATATGACTACCTGTAGAATAATGGGAAGGAGTGAAGGTGATAGTGAAAGCTAATGAGGTGGTAAAGATGAAAGATATACTAATTTGGAAGAACACGTAATACTATGACTCCGAACTAGAAAGTAGAAAGTTTCACGTTGGGTTCACCAATTTTGTACGATAGAAAAAGTGACAAGCGAGCATGGGAATCTACAAGTAACTCTTCCTCGCACCTGACCTCCCGAGATCATGCCGAGACAGCTGGTGGGGATGGAATATGTGTGGGATACACACAAACTAGTTAGGCAATCTAATGTCTTCTACACGCACTAGTAGAAATTGTGAATCTAAGACAAAGAAGGCCCTCCTAACCTGAATTGGTGTGATAGATCGATTAGCAAGGATGACTACTCGAAGGCTCCAATCAATATCGAGCTCTGGCATGATTCGGTCTATAGGTTGTGGGATATGTGGAAAATGGCCTGGGATAGTTTCGTGTATGTCTCCAGATAGGGTCATAGAGTGGATGATGGATGTAGTTGTTTTTATGGGCGGTTCTCTGGCCTAGTCCAGAATTCTTTAGCTTCGTTAGCCACTATATCTAACAAGGATAATTGTGTGATGATGATAGGTGGAAGTGGAGTAGATCTGAATACTAGTGTGCATAGGCCAGTGTCTATGTCTGATTCACTTACGGATTCATTGGGTTGCAAGATTTGTGGATCACAACCATAGACTCTTAGTTGTTGCGGTCCTGCTATGGTCATGTACAAATTCAGTCCCTGATCCCTAGTATCCAATAATCATATGATTTCTCAGCCTCTATATTCAAAATTAATAGCTGTGCGATCTTCTCAGAGTACCTCACAGGTGTTCTTGCAACCTGAATTCTTAGTCCAGTATCTATGTCTGTGAGAATGTCTCCTGCGTCTGGCTGTGGGGCCAAAGGATCACAACCAAACGTTTTCTCTCTTTCAAATCCTTCCACAGTCATGCGAGCATGTATCTAGGGTAATCTGTAGTTTGGTTGAGTTGACAAAAACGTATGCGCTTGATTGTCTTCTATGTTTAATCCCCTCAATTGAGAGCTGATCTGTTGTAAGTCTGTTGTTGTTTGGAAGACTTGGATTCTAAGATTCTGGTCTATGTCAACTATTGCTGTGACGAGATTGGGTTGAGGCACGATTGGCTCGAATATGTATTCTCTGGGCTCCCTAGGTCCCGTGATTGTCATACAAAAGCAACAATATAGATTAACTACAACAAAGTGTAATTTAACTACTTTGAATATATCTATAGCATATATGATTTCTCTATTTTTGTATTTTCTGATGAACTATTCGAATGAATCTAAAAGAGTAACTGTTTAACATATCTAGAATTGACAGCTAAAATAACAAATTAAAACAAACAAGATAACCGAGTATAGCTATTTGTCTGTGCAACTGTGAGCCTATTTTGAACAATGAAATAACTGATCTAATCTATTTGCAAGACTGTCGATCCTACCTCAGAAGTGAGGAATGAATCATAGTTTCTCAGAAACTATCAATCCCCACAACTTCCCCGGCAATATTGAAAGTAAAATTAACTGAAATAAAGAAATTAACTACTCTATTTGATACGATTCTAATTTAGAACTTTGAAAGCTAGAACCTGGATTCTCGCAGAACAGTGGCGAATCCGATGGTGTGTGTGATCTTGTCCCCTTAGTGTGATCTCCTCGTTCCTTTGCGTTCATGTGGATCCAGAAAAGCATGTAATGCTAGCATAAACAGAAGTAGATATTGGGACAAAGGAAGCTCAAGATACAGACTGAATACAATGCGAGTAGGAGAGGGATAGCGCAAGAGTACAGAGCTTGGCTTATGCAATTCCTAGCGGGATTTATTCCGAGTCATGCAACATGAAATGTCCAGAACCTGAAACTATCCTATTTGAAGAATAAAACCTACAAATTTAATGGCTTCCTATTGAAAACAAACTATTCTACTCCAATGGATTGGATGAAATATCAACAGCACTTGCACAAGATGAATATGTGGCTTCCTAACAGCAAAACAATACTAACTAAGCATGCAATGAAAGAAACTAAGGAATCTAAACAAAATGAAGAGACTAATCTATTGCAAAGAGAAATTCAGAGGAAAATTTGAGGGGGCATTTGCTTGAGCACAAGCCAACTATTTATAGCATTTGCATTTACCCAAGGTAAAAACCAAATAGAACTCTTAAACTATAAAAAATGGCAAAACACTATTCTAGGGAACCAGAATCATAAATGCAAGCTTATGGTGGTGAAGGAAAGTTGGTGAAATGTTGAATTTATGTGAGTCGTGTTAAAAGAGCTTTCTGGAAAATATGTAAAGGACCGTCGCCCTGAGCAGGGCGGCCATGATTACAGGACCGCCGCCCAGGCAGGGTGACGGTTTCGTCACTGAAGAGCAAAAGGCCAAGAAAAGAGGGGAAAAGGAAAAAAAAAAGCAGGCGGGGGCTAAGCGGTGCATGCGGGATGTTAACGCACACTTGGAGATCTTTTCGGGATCCCGAACACCTTGCGAGGAGACCTGTATCATCATTGGGGCACATGTTATGTTGTTCTGGCGGTGCAGTACCCCAGGCTCACGAAGTTGGTTTGGCAAGCTGCTCCTTATTCCTCATATTTTTACTAAGTTCTCATCCTAGTTTGAGATCGATGC
Organism: Taxus chinensis; assembly: GCA_019776745.2. Lineage (NCBI taxonomy): Eukaryota > Viridiplantae > Streptophyta > Pinopsida > Cupressales > Taxaceae > Taxus > Taxus chinensis. The sequence goes on along the minus strand of CM034151.1, from coordinate 593,417,613 downwards.
ACATAAGGAAATTACTTCACCTTCATTTTCCCAAGGAAAGATAACTCTCATATGCTCAATGAAAATCTTTACTATGTGAGTTGATTTGAATACTTGACCTAGATTTATCTTTGCTACGATGAGCTTGATGAGTTCCATGAGGGCTCTCCTCTGTCGTGTCTTTCCACCGGTCCCAAGTCATCATTAGAGCAACATGCCTACCTTCACCATTGTCTAAGTCCTGCGCTCACTTTTCATTGCTTGAAACTTTTAATCCCAAGAATTCTTATGGCTTATCCAACCCCTGTTGGTAGCTCGACCTATACTCAAATGGGGAAACTCTTCCCTCCATTCAGTGTGGTCCTCAACATGGCTCGATGAGCTACTCGAAGAACCCATTTTAACTCGCTTTGCTTCATTTGACTTACAGTGTAAAACCACTCCTTATCCCCTTTTCATTATTTTAAACCTAATTTTAGGATTCTTTCAATGACCAAGAGTATGGAGAGATGAATTAAAACACCCCAAAAGACATCTTTACCAATTTTTTCCAATTTTAACCATTTTTTGATCAATTTTAGGATTGTTTTGCAACCGAGGCCAGAGAGGTGGGGGAATTTTTAACTACTCCAAAGTTCTAATTTCTCTATCCTTTTCCAATTATCTCAAACTAACAAGCCGAGTGAACATGAGAAAGGTTACCACAAGGCTAACTAACTCCATTTTCCCCCACTTTTAGTCCAAATTTAAAAAAGTATTGAACCTTATGAAGACCAAGAAGAGGAAAATTTTTCTTGAATCATTCCCAACTTCCCAAAACCAGTGTACATGCTTCCAAAAATTGAAATCTCATATGTATTTCCTTAGATCACTCAGTGAAGCTCTGCCAGGTGCCAAACTTTATTGCTCCCAGTTTGTCCATTTTTCCATGGGGGAAAAAATGGGTAACAATGTAGTGTAACTCAAATTTGTTTTAAACAGTGATGGGAAGATAGCCATCAATCCAATATTTTTTTTATTAGAGGTAAAAAAGGGTTGAGGTTATCCTACCCTAAACATCGAACACTCTCCATAAGAGCAGAAAACAACATTAGAATAACATAAAAAAATCATAATATAAATATTCATAGTAATAAGAGCTCTCTGGAGCCCATAAATTGAAACTAACAACAACAAAAAACACGGATAAACTAACATCATTGATGAAAGTAACAACCAGTAACAGAGATAGTGAGAAAACAAAACAACCCATCCTAGGTCATTTGTAGGATTTTTCAAGCCCATCCAGCACCTTAGCCCATTCTTTCACCAAAGCTTCAATATTAACCACCAAGGATCCTAGGTCAAAACCATCCGGGGTAGCCTTTCTCTTTTTTCCCTGACTATCCACAACACAATAGGTATTGGCGAGCTTCCCTAGAGTCTGAAGGTGTTGTAAGGTCGATTTCACCGTCACAATGCTCCATTCCATATAAATATGGAGAATTGCCTTAACCTGATCCATCTCTTTGGTTATTTCAACAAAGTTGGCCTTTAAAACCTCAATATCTTTGCCTTGCCCAAAGCTGACTGCTACCTCCACCTGCTCTTTCATCTTATGCCAGTCATTGAATAAAAACTGGATAGAGCTCTTAGTGAGCTACATATCACCCTTGAGTTCCTCTATAACTTCTGCCTTCCTTGCCAAGTGGTTTTCCCCTTTGACCGGACCAACGTGACCCATTGCCTCAAAGTGTTGTTCCAATTGAGCGTTAATAGGGGTCGAGACATCCTATTTGCTGGACTATTATTAGCTATTAGCTCCTCTATCCTAAATCTATACTTGATGTTTTTTACATTGACAAAAGGATATTCTAGAATATATAGATGCTAATGGATAGTAGATTCACTTCTAGCGACAAAATGTCAACTTGAAACAAATCAAAATTTAATAATGATTTATTGTTTAAATTTCTTATTACAACACATCATAAAAAACTTTTATTACTAATTTCTTGTTTTTTAGTACTATGGAGGGTTGAAGTTCGCTTATCGACCGCTAAGCTATAAATAATGACATCAAGATATCATTAATAAAAAATAAGAAATCATTAATAAAAGGAAAACTTCAAACCCTCCTTTAGTAATAAAATTAAAAATTCCATATCATTAATAAAAAACAAGAAATGATTAATAATAAATTTCCTTTTACTTTATGAAAATAATGACATCAAGATATAACATCTCCTTACTATCACACTATGGAAAAACAATATTTAATCTTCCCAAACACTTATGAAATATTAATTTTTTTAATTCCTTTTTTCAGGTAATATGTCTTTAATTGGTTGCACTCCGTTCATGAAAATTCCTTTGTTTAAAATAGCAAAGTAAAAAGAGAGACGATGAATGGTTTGTAGAAATGCATTCCCTAGAAAATTACCACCATGATCTGTGGTTTTTTTTTTTTTTCGATGAAGACGTTATCAGTGAAGTCGGTATGGTACTAACTTTTGATGTTATTGATCAACAAACATTGTGTATTCAGGTTGAATGCATTGACATTGAAATGAATAAGTTCCTTATCATTGACATGGAGTTAGACGTTTCATTGTTCAAGAAACTAGAAATGAAGGATTATAGAGAAAGAAGGACATGTTCTTGTTCTAAATATGGTTGGATTTTGGGGAAAATCATACACTCAGATAAAACAAGTTGTGAAAATGAATTTTAAATTCATAATAACATGAATTTTGTATTTAAAAAATTGTATAGAACCGATAATAATTCTTCTATTTGTCATTATTTGAATAGAAGAAATTATCTTTCTCCATCGAAACATGCAAATCTATTTACAACAATAAGGTGATATTATTTGTCTAAATTAGAGATATTCCCCTCTAAGTCAAAATTATAGGGATTAAAAAGAATAAAAGATTGAATTTATTGTTGAAAAAAGTGACCAATATATTTGAGAATGCAGAATCTTAATTTGTTGAATAATTAAAATTGTTTTTGCTCAATGGTGATGATTTTCCAGTTTAATTTTCTAGGTGTCATGTGACACCTCCACAATATCAATACTATGAAGTTCTTGTACATTCAATGTTGATTAATGTTATTCCTTCTCGTAGGGATGCAATTCTTCTTTCCTTTTTATATTACACAAAAGAACTTGTAAAACTATAGGATCCATATGGCTTGAAAAGAGATGATGTACAATTCTACATTCTTGACAACCAACATACCATTTATGCCCAATAAACAAGTAGCTGAAAGAAAATAAAAGTCAATACATAATACGATGTAGGTTAGAAAGGTTCACATTATGTATTCAAACGTGCCTCGTGAAATCATTATTAATATTTTCAAGTAGCATAACAAAGTAAACAAAAATTGGATTGAATCCAATTTTATTGATGTACTCTACAAGGCTTGAATGATTTGGAGATACCTAGGATGTCCTTAGAGGCCTGGAGTGGGAAACACAAAGACAAAAGAGTTGAAGGTAATGAAACCTAATTTTATGGAATTTATACTTAAAATTTAATTTTTGTAATATGCATTGAGTAAATATAATTATTCCTCTTTCAATGTAGAGTTTCGAGAAGCAATGTCTTGTTATTTTCAAAGTGGCTAAGATAGAGAATTTTTTTGACAAATAGACATTTCTATTTTTTCCTGAGGACACATGGAAAAAACTAACAAAAACCATTGAGTTATTTAAATTAGGTGGGATGGCTTGTTCTCCTTTTAAAGATAACTAACATAAATTTCAAGAAAATTCATTGGTAAGGTTCACAACGAATTCCTTCAGGCCTGCAAGAGGAATGACCGATGAGGAGATATCTATTCTACTAGATAAAGTGTAAGTAGGGAAAGTAGGGCTAATTGGATCTATTGAAGCAGACATCATAACAAAGAATTTTGATTCTTACTGCCAAAGAGTAAAATATGACATAAGAATGAGAGGAAAATTTGTAAAATATATGAAAATTAAATATCCAGGTAGTATTGTATTGGCAGAATGCACATTAACTCTTGGGAATAGAGAAGAAAGGAAAAATAAAAGATTTCTAGAGGAAGTTGAAAAAATGGTTATCCCTTCCAAATTCAATCAACAATATCATATATTCCGTAAAATGCATGGAATTTCATTACCGCTATTCCGTGCTCTTACCTGTAAAAATCTTGGGAGAAGAGAAGAAAAGAAAAAGAAATGATGACACAATTCTAGATGGAAGTGAAAAATTGATGTTGAAGTATCAGAGGTTCTTCCAGTGGCAGCTCTGGATGCTTTGGTTGAAATAATTAACGAGAAAACTACTAATTTCAAAAAAATGGATTAGAATAAATTTCTAGTAAGGATGGAAAACACTAATGAGTTTACCTGTCAATTTTGGTGCATCCATCCATTTTATAAATTTATCACTACAAGAAGTTTTCTTCATTGTTTACATAAATTCAATCAACAATATCATATATTCAGTCATGTGTCCCAAAATAATCCATGCAAACATAGTCCAACTACATCTATTTTCAATTGAGTACATATACTGGTTAATATTAAATTACAAACAATTGAATTTTTTTTTTTACTTTTGTCTAGGAAATAATGGGTGAGCCTATACATCAATATCTATGTAATATTGTCCATCAAAGGTATTGAATATAAGAAAGTTCTATCACAAATTTAATTACATCGACATGGTATTTAATTTTTAATTGATTATTTTTTTTAAAATAGGTTAAAAATAAATTGCCAAGAATAAAAAAAAAACAAATACATGTGTGCGGTTTGCCATTAGTGGTCGTTAATCCCATCAAATACTGTTAACACAAACATAGTCCAACTACATCTATGCAATATACATATACATATACATATTTAACTACACCTATGAAATATTGTATAAAATCAAGTTGTATTACGCATTTTCTTACTTTGACTTAAAATTTATTTTCAATTGATTACTATTTTCTAAATAAAATGTGCATCACAAACACCTGTAGAGGGGGAGTGTGAGGGAATCCAAGTTGGAATATCTATTAGTAAGTGTTAACACACTAAAATTTTAATTATTTTAATTGGTTAATATCAAATTCTGGGAAAATGAGAAAAACTTACTTTTGTGCAGTTGGCCAAAAGGATTATTTAGTTATTTTAGATTTGGAGGGTTTTATCTATGAGAAAAACCAATCCCATAAGGATTTGGCAATCAAGTTCGGTAAGGAGAGTATCAACATGTGAGGTGGGCTCAAGGAATTTAAAAGATACTAGCAAAAAAATGTGAAGTGGGATTTTTGTCTAGCTATCTCTCTTCCGCCAAAGTTGAGAATCTGATTAAGGATTTGAAAACAAAATAGTGAATAAATTCAAAACATTTCTTTTTTTTGGGTAAAGAACATTGTTGTTTAGGAGATGAAATTGCAGTAAAGGATCTCCAAAATATTTGGAGTAGAGAGGATATTATTTTTGACCCTACAAACACATTGTGTATTACAATAGGCCCAAAGGGAAACCCTTCGAAAAAAATTATGGTGGGGAGGAAATCCAATGGAGAAAATTATTTCAAAGATAGGTGGTTGATGAACAATTTGTACACAAAAATATCATAGATATTGTCTCAAGGTTTGACTGTTACCGAGGGCATCAAAAAATTGCAGCAACTAGAAATTATATAACTATTAAATATTTCCATTTTTTTACAGTCATATGGTCACTCTTTATTTTATATGTTGAGATTAAAAATTTAAAATTTGGCAGTATTTATATCTTCACTGAGATTGAGTTGATATTATAGTTTTATAAGTTGTTTGTTTGAATTACCCAAATAAAATATTATCATAATATTATGTTGACTTGTGTTTAATAAGTTTTGGAAGCTTACATTAATTATGAGTTGTTTCCCTTTTTGTGGAACCTCTTCATGTTTTATTTGTTTTAGGCCCTCTATGTAAACAGGGTATAGTCCCTTCAAAACATTTACCAATTAATAAGAAAATTATGAGTTGTTTTTGTAGATCCAATTGGGAAGACTTGGAAATTACTAGTTTTTGGAGTTGAAGGTTTTCTGTTTGGAATTTCTAGTATTGGCAAAAAAAACTTCATAATATGGTTCAAGATTTTAGATGCGGGAATACTGAATACTTTGAACAAGAATTTTGTGCTCACTTGATAAGTACAAAATCAAAATATTTTGACAGTTGCCTTATGGTCTTCATTTATGGATTCAACAACGGTGAAGTTCATGTTCATCAAAAAATTTAGTTAGCTGTGAGAAACCCACTTTAGGTTCATTTGGGTATGCCAATAATGTAAGTTCAAAACAAATACCAGTCAATAGATAGTAGACATTTATGATAATGTATATGGTGAAAAAAATATACTTTTGATCGATGACGCGAGATTCTTGTCTCATGAGGTCAAACAAGAAATTACTTTCAAAACCCCAACATACTGGAGATTTGATGGAAACTATAAGACTGTTTCAAAAATTTATATTGAATTATGTACATGGTTAAAGCATCTAGGAGAACACAAGAACATGTGTAGATAATTGAAAACATTCAAACACACCATTGGCATTTGAATTATATACTTTGCTTCCAAATCCAACAATGTACTGTGTATTTTTATGGAATAAAATAACTACCTTAAGATTTGCAATGCACAATAATTTTTTCTATTCTTTTCTTATAGAAAAACAATTTTTTCTATGGGTGAAGAGATAATCGTGGATCATGGACCAATAAAAGAAAACGTTTTCTAAGTTATACATAGTTTAAACTTAAAAATATTTCAAAATTGGTGAGAACCTTATTACAAATAAAAAATTAAGCCTAGTGGTTGCTAGTGCATAAAAAACATAAACATATAATGTTGATTGTTTAAAAGATCAATGTTGGCATCCCTGAAATAAAATAAAAAAACATTTTTTTCCGAGTCATGCATGGTTTAATCTTAACAACATTTTGAAAATGATAAGAAACTTATTCCAAAGCCAAAAATAATCCTAGTGGACGTTAGACTGTATAAAATAGAAACATGTTATGTTTATTGATTTACAGATCCATGTCGACTTCCCTAAAATAATAAAATAATTTTTCACCAGATATTCATATGTTAATCTTAATGAAATTTTAAGAATGATAATTTTTTTTCCAAAGCAGAAATAAAGCCTAGTGGCAGATGCTAGCACGTATATATAGTGCCCACCTATTTTAATTCCCATTTTGGACCATGTCGAGTCATTGTAACATCATATTATTTTGATTGACGCATTAAATAATAGATATATTTCATTTTGATGTTGATGTTGTTACATTACATGGATAATTATATGTTGATTTTGGATGCTAACTTATTTTATAACAGAAATGTACATGGCATATGATGCCAATATTCTTGATTTTCTTATGATATCGATGTGATGATTATGACTAGATTTTGAGATCTCCCAGGATGGGATATATATATATATATATTTGTTATAGGTTAATTATCATGTTCCCCTCTTGTTACACTATTGGAGGATCATACTTTTATTATTCACTAGATATTTGTTGATCATATATGGATTATAATTGAGATATTTCTTACATTGTTATCGTATTTATTAGCTATTATTAGGAAGGTATACTTTTTAACTTGAGTGTGTAGATGACAGGTTTCATCATGTGAGAAACATGGGACTCAGACAGAGGATTTATAAAACCAACACAATGGGCCCTTAAAGGCCGAAGTCCCTTCCTAGTTTATTTTGCTATGGGTCACCTTTCTTGACCTTGATCTTGTTGTGGATTATTTAAACCTCCCCTGTGATGTTTTATTATTATCTTCTTATATTATTTATTTTTCTAATCCCTCTTACTATGAAAATGTTATTAATAATTCTAATCCTCTTTTCTATTAGATTTGACCTTGAGTTTAACTCTAACCCCTTGGATTTTATGCAAAGGTTGTTATGTCTTGCTTTATTCTTCCTAATGGATGATTTAGGACACCTAGTTATGGATTAGGTGAGCCCAACAACCTCTCCTAAATGCCATATTTTTCCCAAACTCGGATTTGGGAAAAAGGTGACATTTAGGAGGTGTATAAGGCAAGTTGTGGACTAAAGTATCCTTGGAAAGAGACCCTAGGCCTTATACCTAGTGGTGGGTGGGCTCCTTCCAAGGAAAATTGTGCCCATTTAGCCATTTTGCCCCCTTTTCTCCCTCATCTTTCATGGAAATTTCTTGATTATGTGAATGATGTTGGGATGTGTGGATCCTCCATGATTCCTTGGATATTTCTTTTCTTATCTTTTTATTAGATAGAGTAAAAACAAGAATCAACTCTCGGAGGCTAGTACATGAAATATAACATCGTGAAAGCTTACAGAAAGAAACAAAAAGAGGAAAAAGACCAATAAGGGTTAAACAAGCTTAACCCCAAAATAACAAGGTCCAGAAACCCAACCAACGAGAGAAACATAAACTACATAAATTAACCAAAAAATAGAGACAATTCACCAGAAAACCTCCTAAAGTTTAGGAGCAACACCATTAATTTTTCTTTTTATTCTTAGATGGTTTTTCCTACATAGTCTCAATCTCCTTGATGTTCTCGAGATGAAGCTTATTCGAAGATGGCGCCTCCTATTCTTCTCCCATAGCATCCTTCTCTGTCTCATACTCGTCCTCTTCTTCTTCATTAAAGCTGGTGACCCTGGAATACTTTCTTTTCCTCTCCTCCTCTTTAACCACTTCCAAACGAACCCTCACATCCTGAACAAATTTTTCCAGACCATTGATTTCCCCCCTAAAAGTATTCTTTTCTTATATTTTAATTTGGGTTTTTTGGGTGCAAATTTTTGAGATTTGGGATTGGTTGAAGCATAGGTGGAGGGTGACACTTGTTACCCTCCCATTTGGTCGTTTGAGTTTCTATTTTTCTATATCTTCCCTCTTGTGGAAGGGATTTGGGTTACTTTCTTAATTTTTTATTTCTTTGGTTTTAATTTTGGGAGATTGTAAGGAGAAGGAAGTGGATTGTGGAAGCTTGGGTTACAACACTTTCTTAATCTTGAGGTAGGATCTTACCTCAAATTTCTTCTTGTTTGAAATTGTTAAAATTGTGTTGTGTGGATTGAAATTAGTTGTCAATTTTCTTGGATTTTTTATCCCCATCCAATTTTGCATGGATTATATTTTGGGAAAGTGTGGGAAGAGGGAAGAATCCCCTTTTTACTGACCCTCATGTTTTATGGACAAGATTGGGGGAACTATGGTTCACCCCTTCATTTGGTTTTAAGGGCATGGAGGGATAAAGGGCAGAATTTATGGAGGGATAAAGAGAGTATTATGATATCTTATGGAGAGATAAGGAGAGTATTTATGAGTGCATTATTTGGATTATTATAGTATCTATGAGGTTATCAATTTGTTTTTAAAACATGTTAATTAGTGCATGGAGATGCTTTATATAGTCATATCCTAGTAAAGTTAATGGATTTCTCTTGTTCTTGTTTCATGCAAACTTTTGATCATAGAAACTCCTACTAATTTCCTCTATGAGTAAATGTGGTTACATGTACATGATAATAATGAGAATTTACTACCAATTCTGAAGTTGTAATCAAGGAGGGTGAGTCTGTAACCATCATGCCATCATGGAGGAATTTTTCCACAACAAGCCTACAAACATGAATCCTGTTTTTGACATTATTGTAAGATTTCAATGAAACTTTAATAAGGATGTTAGTGGATTAATTTGGTGCCTATAATCATGGCGCATTTTTTAACTGAATATATCTATATAGACATCCTCTTAAGAACAATTTAGTAATTAGTTAATAATAGTCAGTTTACAATATAGTGATCTACAAGTTAGTAATTAATTTGCAATGTTATGATGAGAATGTATCAGAACTTATTCAAATTAATATAGCTGATGTCATTTTAAATATCATCTAGTGTTAAGATTACCTTCATCCCAAGGAAGAGAAAAGTTCCACTCAACCAAGGTGATTGTAGGATTTTAATTTTATGTATGCTTGTGCTTTTCTGATAATTTCATATATGAATGCTTATTTGAATGCAATTACTTATTTCCTTGTTTTGGTATATTTCCTTGGTACAATTTAAATTTAGAGTGTTTTATTTCAATTATTCTATTTGAATTTAGTATGTGTGTGTGTTATTTGAATTTTTTTATCTTAATTCCGGTGTGTGGATTTCAATTCTAGTAAACTATTTCTTTTAAACACATTTTATTATAACAACGTTGTTTCAGTAGTTTAGCATTACATTTCTGTAGATTAGTAAAGAAAAAGGGAAACACACCAACCAAACCCCCCAAAAGGAACCGCCAAAAAATTGAGTTCCATAAAGATTCAATGCATATAACCTTGGACACACATCCCTGTTTTATAATGAAACTAGCCAAAGAATCTGTTAGTTAAATGATTGGAGAATACAATGAACCATAATTTTTGATGTTTTTGTCAAGGTTACTGTTATCCAAAATTCACCCCCCAGGGTAATTTTGATAACATGCGTCAGAATATTTCAAATCCCAAGCAAATTGATTGATTCAGAGCAAAAATCAGGTTTCTAGGGTCCCTTCAGAAATTTTTCTAACTCTCCTGTCCAGGCTGAAAAGAGCAAGCTTTGAGAAAATGCGGAAAAAAGTTGCAGAAGGCAAGTAGGTTGATCCAGAAAAAATTGTGAAAATCGGCTAAGTCCTGCTCAAGGACGCCTTTGGGACGTGTGGGACAGAAAGACGTGGATCGGCCGAAAATCCTCCAGGCGGATCGCTAAGCATTTGGGACAATCGGGCCAGAAGTACGCGGCGGGGGCGAGAAGCCGATCCGGCTGAAAGAGGAAGAAAAATGACTAACTGCTGAGCGGGAAAGTTCGGGACAAGAGTACGTGAAGGACGCGAACCGGCCGGTTCGGCTGAAATGGGAACAAATAGTCTGAAAAGAATTTGGGACATCTGGGACAAAAGGACCCGAACCGGCCGGATCGGCCGAAATGAGGAACTTCAGTCCGAAAACAAAGTGGGACAAGTGGGACAAAGGTACGCGAACCGGATGGTTCGGCCAAAACCAGCACAAGGAGCACTGGGACATCTGGGACAAATGGACGCGGTGGACGCGAAGGAGCCGAAAGAGCCGAGAACCAACCAGATCATGACACGTGTCACAAGGGAAAAGGTCAAAAGGTCAAAGGGCGAGTTTTCGAGCACTGATCCGAACCAATGAAATAGCGCCACGTGTCCCAGTAGGGGCCCACAAGGAAATTTCAAAAGAAAGCCCGCCGAAAGGCAGAGGAGAGAGAATCACGTGACCAATCAATGTGTGCCACGTGTCATCCAGGTGGCGAAGCGCGGGAAATATTTCAAAATCCGTTTTGGTTTGTTCCGTGCCCTAAATCTTCAGATCGCCATATCTTTTGATCCAGAGCTCGGATTTGCACGTTCTTTATATCAACGGAAAGCTGTTGAAATTCTCTGCATGATTCTGGGATCAATCTCGAGTTTTGGTGCAGTCTAGAGAGAGAAAATTGAGAAAAGGCTCTGACGCGTGATAATGGCCAGAGGCGACGTTTCAACAACCTGTTTTAATGCTAATGGGTCGCAGTCTTCTTCAGCACGGCCAGAAGTGACATTTCAGCGGCCAAATTAATGCAAAATGGGTCGCATTCTCCTCCAAATCAGTCAAAGATGGCAGGGTATGGGTTGGTAAGGTATCCCATGCCATTTTAATGCATCTGCAGTCAATGAGGAATGGGCTTGCACATTTTCCCATGTTCCTGTCCCCTGGGCTCGACCCAGGCAATGTAAAAAGCTAGATCTGGCTCAAAAATAAGGGTGGTTCATCTTTTCTGCTCTGCCCTCCCTTCTTTTCTTCTCTAGGGTTGAAAATGGAGTTTGAGCCTCCTCCCTTGCTCTGTAATGGCGTTTTGCCTCTTATTAATGGAATGATGTTTTGTGAAAACTTCAGGAGCAACAAAACATGTTTTGTGATGCATCTGTCCATCCTTCCTCATTTTTGCTTGTTCTCTTCTTGCCTCTCTTCATTGCAGGTATTTGTGCATGTTTGAATGTTCATTGCAGGTCTGGAGCTGTGTTCATGGAGTTTTGGGACATTTTCTGTGTGAAATCTATCCTTGGGCCTGTGATGCATCTGTCCATCCTTCCCATTGCTCACCTCTCTTTGTCCCATGGCAGTTTTGATAGATGTCCAACATTCTCCTTCTCTGGTGTATCACCGTTTTAGTGTAGGCTTTTGCTGTTTTTCCCTTCTCTCTCTCTCTGTCTCCTTGGCATGGTTAGATTAGGATTAGATTAGCTTGCCTGCACTGGAATAGCTTGTGGCAGGTAGTTTAGGAGCAGGAACTAGCCTTCTCTGGAGATTCCTCTCTCGGTTTCACAAGTCCCACACTTGGAGAGAGGTTTCCATGTTGTGCAATCACACTGGATGCCTGAATGATCAACCTAGAAAATTGATCTGCATCCAGGGGTGCTGTGAGTCTGCTACAACAGTTTTGGCACGCCCGGTGGGACCTTAGAAGTCTTCCACTTCATCTTTGCAGGTTGGTGTGTTCCTGTGAAGATTTCAGCCTTTGGAGGCACTTACAAACACATCTGGTGACTCCATCTGATCAGCAACCCATTTTTCTGAAGTTGCAGACCCGTTTCCATCCATTTTCATTCATCCTTCTTTCCATCCCTTTCATTCTTTTCCATTCCATGAAGTTGTGCAATCATGACTTCATTTCCATCATGGAATTCACATCAACAACAGCAGTATATTCCACCTCCAACACATTTTACAAATCCTCCATATCAGCATGCATACTCATATGAGCAGCAGTGCCAAAGTCAGTTTGGCTATGGAGCTTTCCAAGAGCAAGAGTATGCATACAATAAAGACCATCAGATCCAAGATGCTGGTCTGTTGGAGAAAATCCAAAAGATGGAGGTAAACATAGTGCAGTCCAGGGCTCAGGCACAGATGAGAGCATTTGGAATCGGTTGTGGAGCACCCTGTCCATGGGTGGGACCTTTTCCAAGGCATTACAGCCCTCAGGAGAAGCTTGGCTTCATGACTGCAACGCTGCCTTTGCTTGCTAAGTGGATTGAAGAAATAGAGGTGTATGAGAGGAGTATTCAACAACCTTGTCAATGGGTAAGCACACCTTCTCATGCCTTTTCTTTTCCTCTTTCCCAATCTGTTTCATCTCAGCAGTGTCAAGTTTCAAACCCTCCATCTGCTGTCCCAAGTGTTGAATCCATCCCTTCATCCCCTAGTCTTCCACCCCATCTTAATTCTTCTTTCCTTTTCCCTTCCAAATAGTCATTCCCTCCACAAGAGCTAACAGAAATACCCCCTCCTCCAAAGAAACAAGAGGTTTCACCTCCTCCACCACCACAAAAATTTTTCAAATCAGTTGAGTTTCAACCTATCCCTCCTCTTGCATCCCCAATTCCATGTGGGGAAGAAGAAATTGAAAAAATTAGTCATCAAGGACAGCATGAAGAGGAGCCCAACAGAAAAGAAATGACAGATGACTTGAAGGTTTGGGCTGCCAAGTTTGGGATGACAAAGATCCCCTTGATGGTTAAACCTACAGGCTAAGGTTGAACAAATGGTGGTAAGGACTGTTTTTGTTGAAGAAGAAGATCTTGCAGCCCCAACTTGTCCTCTAGAGCAGTAGATTGAAGAGTTTGACTTGACAAAATTCATGCTGGAGGAAGAGTTCAATCAAGAGCAAGATTGCCTTAAAACATTAGAGGAGGGAGAAGCTGCTCCAAATCCAAAAGAAGAGGAGCACATCCCAGTTGTGGAGGAGAAAAGTGCAGATCCAAGAGCTTTGAGCACAAAGCAGGCTACAGGAGAACCTTCAGTTCTTCTTTCCACTTCATCTCTCCCAAGTTCTATTACTGAAAAGGAGTTTGATCTCTCAAACTCAATATTGGAGAGTGAAGGAAACCATGGTGGTCAAGTTGTAGATCAAGAGGACACCATGGAGGAAGTTGAAAACGAGCAGCAGGACAGCAATGAGGCAGTTTACCTATCAGATTTGGAGGACTGTTTTGATGGAGATGAGCCAGTTGAGCTTTCACCTTTCTCTCTTTCATCACCCACATCCCAAACACCAGAGCCTGCTGCCATGAAGGAGAGCTTTCATTTGCAGCAGCCTGCATCTTATAGCAGCTCTTTGGAATCAAAATTGGAAGATTCTAATCTTCCCTGTTCTTCATTGGAGGAAGGGAAAGGATAGAAGGATTCCACCATTTCTTCCACATCATCCATTCAAGAAGGTCTACAAGAAAACTCCATTTTTGGAGTTGAAAATCAAAGCTATGGGCATATCAAACGGACCATACCTTGCCCAATCAGGTATTTGGCTTCATTGGAGCCAAAGGAGAAGCCACAACCGGTCATGCTCACTTCTGGGCATGAGGATGAGCTACAAAGTACCAAGGATCAGCTGCCATACCTCTTCAATCAAATGCAGAGCAACTAAAAGAGGTATTGGATTTGTTTTCAGTTGATACCCTGATGATTTGGGTGGAAGACCAGCTTCTTGTTGATTTTCCATCCATCCTAACAGCCGTGATCAGTGCCAAATCAATTGCATGGCTGCCAATTTTGAAGAAAGGAAGCTATTTCTCACAACCAGTTGCAGGGTTTGTTTAGCTTGCCTTTTCCTCCAGTTAGAGTAGAGTAGCTAGGTTTGCTTTCAGCAGAAGAAGTGCTTGTGCACACTCTGCATGTTCCATTTGGGGCATGTATGATTTTCAGTTTTGTACATAGTTTTTGGTGTTGCTGGTTTTGCTCTTGCACAGTTCTTTTCAATGGTTTTTGGTGAGAACAACACCATGTCCAGTGGGATTCAAGTGGCTCAGAGGGAAGTTTTCAAAGTTCAGATCAGTTTTCAGGCTTGCTTATGACTCCATGCCCAATGGATTGCTAAAGGCCAATGATCTTCTACCTAGCAGGCAGGTGACCCCGCTGAGTCGCCAAATTGTTATCCAAAATTCACCCCCCAGGGTAATTTTGATAACATGCGTTAGAATATTCAAATCCCAAGAAAATTGATTGATTCAGAGCAAAAATCAGGTTTCTAGGGTTCCTTCAGAAATTTTTCTAACTCTCCTATCCAGGCTGAAAAGAGCAAGCTCTGAGAAAATGTGGAAAAAAGTTGCAGAAGGCAAGTAGGTTGATCCAGAAAAAATTGTGAAAATTGGATAAGTCCTGCTCAAGGACGCCTTTGGGACGTGTGGGACAGAAAGACGCGGATCGGCTGAAAAGCCTCCAGGTGGCCCGCTAAGCATTTGGGACAATCGGGCCAGAAGTACGCGGCGGGGGCGAGAAGCCGATCCGGCCAAAAGAGGAAGAAAAATGACTAACTGCTGAGCGGGACAGTTCGGGACAAGAGTACGCGAAGGATGCGAACCGGCCAGTTCGGCCGAAATGGGAACAAACAGTCTGAAAAGCATTTGGGACATCTGGGACAAAAGGACCCAAACCAGCCGGATCGGCCGAAATGAGGAACTTCAGTCCGAAACAAAGTGGGACAAGTGGGACAAAGGTACACGAACCGGCCGGTTCAGCCGAAATCAACACAAGGAGCACTGGGACATCCGGGACAAATGGACGCGGTGGATGCGAAGGAGCCGAAAGAGCTGAGAACCAACCAGATCATGACACGTGTCACAAGGGAAAAGGTCAAAAGGTCAAAGGGCGAGTTTTCGAGCACTGATCCGAACCAATGAAATAGCGCCACGTGTCCTAGCAGGGGCCCACAAGGAAATTTCAAAAGAAAGCCCACCGAAAGGTAGAGGAGAGAGAATCACGCGACCAATCAATGTGTGCCACGTGTCATCCAGGTGGCGAAGCGCGGGAAATATTTCAAAATCCGTTTTGGTCTGTTCCGTGCCCTAAATCTTCAGATCGCCATATCTTTTGATCCAGAGCTCGGATTTGCACGTTCTTTATATCAACAGAAAGCTGTTGAAATTCTCTGCATGATTCTAGGATCAATCTCGAGTTTTGGTGTAGTCTAGAGAGAGAAAATTGAGAAACGGCTCTGACGCGTGATAATGGCCAGAGGTGACGTTTCAACAACCTGTTTTAATGCTATTGGGTCGCAGTCTTCTTCAACACGGCCAGAAGTGACATTTCAGCAGTAAAATTAATGCAGAATGGGTCACATTCTCCTCCAAATCAGTCAAAGATGGCAGGGTATGGGTTGGTAAGGTATCCCATGCCATTTTAATGCATCTGCAGTCAATGAGGAATGGGCTTGCATGTTTTCCCATGTTCCTGTCCCCTGGGCTCGACCCAGGTAATGTAAAAAGCTAGATCTGGCTCAAAAATAAGGGTGGTTCATCTTTTCTGCTCTGCCCTCCCTTCTTTTCTTCTCTAGGGTTGAAAATGGAGTTCAAGCCTCCTCCCTTGCTCTGTAATGGCGTTTTGCCTCTTATTAATGGAATGATGTTCTGTGAAAACTTCAGGAGCAACAAAACGTGTTTTGTGATGCATCTGTCCATCCTTCCTCATTTTTTCTTGTTCTCTTCTTGCCTCTCTTCATTGCAGGTATTTGTGCATGTTTGAATGTTCATTGCAGGTCTGGAGCTGTGTTCATGGAGTTTTGGGACATTTTCTGTGTGAAATCTATCCTTGGGCCTGTGATGCATCTGTCCATCCTTCCCATTGCTCACCTCTCTTGTGTCCCATGGCAGTTTTGATAGATGTCCAACATTCTCCTTCTCTAGTGTATCACCGTTTAGTGTAGGCTTTTGATGTTTTTCCCTTCTCTCTCTCTCTGTCTCCTTGGCATGGTTAGATTAGGATTAGATTAGCTTGCCTGCACTGGAATAGCTTGTGGCAGGTAGTTTAGGAGCAGGAACCAACCTTCTCTGGAGATTCCTCTCTCAGTTTCACAAGTCCCATGCTTGGAGAGAGGTTTCCATGTTGTGCAATCACACTGGATTCCTGAATGATCAACCTAGAAAATTGATCTGCATCCAGGGGTGCTGTGAGTCTGCTACAACAGTTACCATAAGAATAACACCCAATTTTATTTACCTTACATGTTATGGGTGTTAATGAAGTTAATATATGCATCTAGTAGAAGTCCTAGGCCTTGTTTACATAGCCAACCTTGATGCACAAGCCATGACACATTTAAGGGAGATTTATACCTCATAATATCCAAATAATATATCCAAAAAAAACAAGTAGGGCACATTGAAAGTGACACTGAATCTAATACAACACCTAAAATCCCTTCCGAACAATCCACATCATCTTATCTAGAACCAGAACAACGTTATGAGATGGGGGAAAACAGGAATGATGGAGACCAACCATTAGGTAGAACCTTTACTTATCCAATCATCCTCAATGAGCATGAGGATGGACCCATGAAGATCATTTCTCCATTCATCCTCCCTATCTTTCAAGGAATGTCCACAGAATACCCAAATCAATTCTTATTTAAATTCAAAGTTATTTGCCAAATATATGACTATAAATCATACAACCAAAAAATCATATTGTTCCCTTCCACCCTCAAAGAATCTTCTATAAGGGTGTTCATGGGATTGTCCCCTAACTCCATTCATTCATGGGATAACATGGAGATATCTTTTTTGGAAAAATATCAAGACTACTGTAGGGGAAGAGATAGGAGAAAAGACTTGAGATAGGAGAGAAGAATTCTTCCAGATAAAGCAAAAGGAAGATGAAAATATGGAAGATTATCTGGATAGATCTCTCTTTCTCCATATAAGGAGTGGTTATGAGTTACATGCAGAAATCACTAAGACAATTTTCTTGAAAGGACTTGATGAGGAAACCAAGGATTCTCTCCATCTCATGGGAGGATGTGATGTACACAAACTCACCATGCCACATATTACTAAGCTTTATAGAAGTTACTCTAGAACAAGATCAGGAATCATGAGAAGAAAAACATCAAAGAATGCCCTACGTGCCTTATAACTTCTTGAGGAAATGGATAACATGAAAATAGACATCCTGTCACAATTGAAATCAACCATAGATGGGATGAAAGAGAAGACAAATGCTACAAATAAACCTTTAGATTATACTATCCTAAATGTAGGAAGAGACATTCTTTGAGAGAATGCAATTTGGATGTCATAGACATGTTCTTGATTTGTGTTGTCTTTGATTAGGATAACAACAATTATAATCTCTTACCTAAAATCAAATAGATATTAAATGCTATAGCTCAATCAAATGTAGATGTAATATTTGTGTAGTGATCAAATAATCAATCTGGCTATGCCCCTTGACCTGTTCAGAACCCCCAGATAATGCCATGGCCCAATCAGGATCCTCCACCAACTTCAGGAAAACGTAAATACACACCCCCAAATTGGGTAGCCTATCCATAACCACCACCATGGGTGCCTCTATATAATCAGCAAGGATGGGAACCTCCAGCTAATATGCCACCATGGCAAAATCAATAATGGGAACCTCAAAAAAATGATAATCAACCAAAGAGGTTTGTACAACAACAAGATTTAATGTCCCCACCACAACAAAACTATTAGAAAGGGAAAGTTGCAAAAACTCAACTTCAATCTCATCCTATCTCGAACCCCAAAAATAAACAAACAAATTCAATTAATGAAGCAAGAGAGGGTGAGACTATGTAGATGAATTCCATTAATAATGTACATCTGAGGTCTGAAAGGACAATAAAAAATACTCCTATTGCTATCACTCAGTTACCTGAGGAAAATGAGTATATACCATAGGAAAATGAGGATATACCTGAGGAAAATAAGGAAATTGAACATGTTTCAAAAACACAAGCCACTAGGAACAAAAATGTGCATGAAGATGCTTTCCTAGACCAGTTTAAATAAACACAGAATGAGGAAGAAATAACACTAGTATAGGAATTGAAAAAGATGAACATTGAAGTCCCACTTCTAAGAGAAATATGAAACATTTCAGAGTTAAATCAAACCATTAGTAGCCATTGCATAAAAACACCAATAAGAAAGAGGAAGTACCCAAAAAAAATCAAAGTGAAGGGAATATAGCTGATCTTGTGGTTGGAAAGCTTCTTTCACCAAAGTATGGGGATCTTGGGAGTCTATTTATTACTACTTTTGGGAATGGTTATTCAATATCCAATATATTGGTAGATCTAAGAGATGCTATCAATGTTATAATGACATATTTGTTCAATCTGCTGTCTTTAACAAGATTGTAGCCAACCAATACTATTCTTCAATTAGCAGCTCAATCTATTGTTGTACTAGATGGAGTGATTGAGATATTATGGTCATGGTCAAATATTGTGAGTATCTTATCAATGTTATGGTCTTACAACCTAATTCTTGGAAGTTGGGATACCCAGTCATCTTAAGAAGGAACTGGTTAGCTATCGTTGCTACGTAAATTGATTGTAGGTAAGGAAAAATGACTATTTTGAATGAGGAAAAAGTAAAGAAAATTTCGATTTATCCTCCTACCCAACCATATGTGGATTTTTGTGACTGTGTATGGGTTGATATTTTAGAAACTAAAAATATGAGTTCTTCTTATTTGGCCACTATTGCAGTGAAAAATCACATGGCAGAAAATTGAGTTATACACAATTTCTGATAACGAGGACACCTCAACTATGAAAACCAGAACTGTGGCTCTGGAAATTCAAACTGAAGCTACATAAACTATTGTTTCAAGTTCAGTGGATAATATCACTGAGGTAAGTGACACTTCTATTGGAAATTATGAAGAAATTTATGCCTATCATGAAGAATATACAGTCACCGATTTCCAATGTCCTTTAGCCAAGGTTTTGTCTCTTGAAAACATGAATATTTTGCACATGCTAAAACCTCATGTTTTTCCTTTGAATTCTTTAATTTCTGATGTAAAGCTTGCTATTTTGAAAGATAATAAAAAAGTGACTGTTGACATAGGAAAAAAACTGACCATTGGTAACAATTTAGGATCTAGCCAAGAGACTAGGGTCATAGAAATATTGAGGAAGCATTCTAAAGCTTTTGCTTGGGATTATACTGACATGAAAGGGATTAATCCAAGCATATGAACTCACCATATTTACATTGAGGATGTTAAACATGTTCAAAATCCAAAAAGAAGAATTAATCTAGTACTTAGGGACATTTTCAATAATGAGATAG
Source organism: Taxus chinensis (assembly GCA_019776745.2). Lineage (NCBI taxonomy): Eukaryota > Viridiplantae > Streptophyta > Pinopsida > Cupressales > Taxaceae > Taxus > Taxus chinensis. Next base: position 593,397,455 of record CM034151.1, on the reverse strand, counting down.
AAAAACTGTTGAAGGTAGGATTCATATATCCTATATCTTAGTCAATGGGTATCACCATTAGTAATAGTTCCCAAGAAAAATGGTAAGTGGATAATTTTCATAGACTATAGGGAACTTAATAAGGCCACTAAGAAGGATTAATTTTCCATGCCCTTTATTGATTAGATTTTGGACAATCTAGCAGGAAATAAATATTTCTCCTTCTTCAATGGGTTTAGTGGATATAACCAAATTAGTATATCCCCTATTGATCAGGATAAAAACACCTTCACTTGTCCCTGAGGTACATTTACATATATATTTCTACCATTTAGTATTTTTAATGCACCTGCTACCTTCGAGAGAGTAGTTTTGGCCATTTTTCCTAGATCTTACAAATGATTGTGTTGAAGTTGACATGGATGAATTTACTATCCATGGTTCAAATTTTGATGAATCTTTGAACAATATTGAAAAAGTATTAACTAGATGTGAGCAACACAAACTTTCCTTGAGTCATGAAAAATTTCTGATAATGGTTGATCAAGGAATTGTCTTGGGTCATCATATTTCAGCTCAAGGTATACAGGTTGATCCTGAAAAGATAGAAGTAATTACTAAACTACCTACACCAACAAATCATATTGATATCAAGAGTTTCCTTGGACATGCATGACATTATAAGTGGTTTATAAAATATTTTAGTAAAATTTATGCTCCCATGTTTTCGTTGTTGAAAAAAGATTATGTCTTTGAATAGTTTCCTCAATGTCAGCAGGATTTTAAAGTTATCAAAGAGAAGTTAACCACTGCTCCAGTTTTGAGAGGACCCAATTGGGGACAACATTTCCATAGTCACATTGATTTTTCTAACACAACAATGGGAGTTGTTCTTGGACAAAAGGATGAAGAAGACCAAATGTATGCCATCTACTACATCAACAAAAATATGACCCCAACAGAGAGGAATTATACCAATACGGAAAAATATTTTTTAGCTATTGTTTACCCTCTTAACAAATTTATACATTATATTAATGGATACAAAATACTTTTGTACATTGACCATTCAACCATAAGATATTTGATGAATAAACTAGTAGTGGGGGGGAGAATTATTAGATGGTTACTTTTATTGCAATAATTTAGCTTGATTATTATTGATAAGCCTAGTAACGCTAATGTTGTTGCTGATTTTATTTCAAGATTGAATGTTGCAGGAGAAGAAGCAGTCTAGGACCACTTTCCAGATGAGCACTTGTTTGCAGTATCAAATCACCCTCCATGGTTTGCTGATATTACAAATTACCTAACTACAGGGAATTTTCTAGCCTACTTTACAAATAAGGAATGAAGGAGATTAGTTAAAAATATAAATGGTGTAGGGGAATTCTATTTAAATATTGTCCTGATATGGTTCTTTGCAGGTGTGTTCGAGAGGATGAAGTATATGGACATATTGAGAGCTTTTCATGATGAGCCTAGAAGAGGAAATTACTTAGTCAAGAAGAAAATTCACAAGGTCCTTAGAGCTGGGTACTATTGACCCCTCTCTTCACAAATATGTCAAGAAGTACATGTGATAGTGTGATACATGTTTGAGAATGGGGAAGCCTACATCGTTTAATGAGATTCCCCTCAATCCTTAGTTGGTCTTAGGATCATTTGAGAAGTGGGTAATTGATTTCGTTGGACCATTTCATCCCCCATCCCACTGAGAAAGAGGCATATTCTATTATGTACACTGATTATGTCACGAAATGGGATGAGGTTCAAGAACTAGCATTTTCCAATGAGGATGATATAGCTGAACTTTTTGTACAATAGGATTATGCTGAGATTTGGCTCCCCTAGAGCCATTGTATCTGATTAGGGACCTCAATTTGTGTCTAGCATGATTGAAGGCCTTCCTAGAAATTTACCAAATCAGGCATCATAAATCATCACCTAACTACCCCCAATCCAATGGGTAGGTGTAATTCACTAATAGAGAACTAGAGACCATTTTAACCAAAGTTGTTAATGCAGATCAAAAGAACTGGGTACCAAAAACTTCCAGAGGTATTTTGGGCCTACAACACAACCTGGAAGACTACTACTAGTTTCTCCCCCTATGAAATAGTGTATGGGAAGAAGCCACTATTGCCAACTGAGTTTGAATTGCAGACTTGGAGGATAATAATAAGATTTGGAATTGAGCTAGACAAAGCACAACATGAGAGAATAATACAACTAAATGAACTAGATGAAATGAGGATGGTGGAACAACAAAAAACTAAAATTAATCAACACCAAAGGAAATTTTTGCATGATGCCTGTATCAAGCATAGGAAGTTTAACGAAGGATATTGGGTCTTACTATTTGACTCAAATTACCAATAGTTCAAAATAAAGATGAGGAAAATATGGTTAGGACCCTACCAAATCAAACAAGTTTTTGATAATGGTTCTATGAGATTACTGTCCGATTGATGGAGATAGGAGAACTCTTTTGGTGAATGGACCTAGATTAAGGGATGTATTTGCATCCATTTGATAAAAAAACCTTTAAAAAATATACTATGCAAAGGAATGGATTCAGTGCAGGAGCTTGGATCTTCCCACCTAGAGTAGTTGTTTTTGAATTTAAATAAATGGAGATGATCATGATTTTGATCTTCTTCCCCTTATATTGTAGCTATTTGTTTATGCTTTCAATAAAGGTTAGGATTGTTAATTGTTAGACTGTACATTGATCACCCTTATTCAATGAGCGTAAGACATGGAATTATATGGATACCAGGGAGCTGAGATGGCAGGGGTAAGTCCATTTAATCCTTATTTCACTAAATTGTGACTTATTCTAGTCCTAACAACTAAAAAATGTATCCAATATTGGAATCCAATATTGCTATTTTTTGATTCCAAAATGTCAAAGATTGGAATTTTCAGCACTCCAAAATTACACATATTGGATTCCAATATCACATATATTGGAATCCAAAATCACCTATATTAGAATCCATATGTACTTCGAAGCCTCATATATTGGAATCCAGAAAATCAACTATTGAAATCCTCATTATACGGGATAGCGTCCGCTGGGCATTATTAATGTTATGTTATAAGGGCTAGCATCTGCTGGGCATTATTTATGCCATGTTATAAGGGCTAGCATCCACTGGGAATTATTTATGCTATGTTATAAGGGCTAGCATCTGCTAGTGCATTATTTATGCTATGTTATAAGGGATAACATCCGCTGGGAATTATTTATGCTATGTTATAAGGGCTAGTGTCCGCTCAACATTATTTATGCTATGTTATAAGAACTATCAGCTGCCAGCCATTAATTATGCTATTATAAGGGCTATCAGCCACCACTCCATTATTTATTTTATGTTATTTATGTTATGCTATATGGTCTAGCTAACGCTAGATATTATTTATGACAATGTTATAAACAAAACATGTTTATGATTTATATGGGGATAACGAACATATACTATTTTCCTTCAATGGTCGCAATGAAGGCCACACCGTAGTGTTAAATTTGATTCCTATTTAGACGTATTTTTTCATTTTGATACATGCTAGCGGCCACTAGGTTAATGAATTTCAAGAGATGTGAGATGCTTCCATGTGAATTTACTATGATGTGATTCAACCTCACTGTAAGTAGATAATGATTGAAGATATTCTGAATAAAATAGCAGAGGGAATCAATCCAAAATACGAGAATATAATTAAATTTATGTGTATCTTACCTATTTTGGTACAAATTAATTTTATAGTGCATCTATGTATCTATGTATTTGCTACATATTTCGGTATGACTTAATTTTAACTACTACATATTTTGGTACGAAGTTAATTTTAAAAACCAGTTCTTTTATTATGGCATCATGATTGTTGGGGGAACAAAAATATAAATCATAGAATACATAAATATATTTTCATGGCATAGTCCTTTAAGAATCATATATCTTAAACCTGCACTGCTCACCATAGAGAGAAAATCAAATAATAATTGACTTTACAATACTTGTTGCTTTCACATGATTTGATAAGAATCATGTTAGAGCCAAAGTGAGTTTGGTCTACATTGAAGAAATATTGAAATAAATGTGATATAAAATATTTATGTTAAGAGGAAATAAGTAAAAGAATCCATAGAAAGAAGGAAAGATGCCCACTTTTAATTCTACTTTGCTTAAATTTAAAAAAAGTTTTGTTTTTCCTTAGAGTGGACCATTCCACTCAGAGAGTTAGATTTTTTTTTTACATTATGTAAAAGAAGGTTGAGGTGACCCTACCCCGTATATAACGAAGATCCCAAATAGAGAAGATATTCAATACTGAAACATACAAAAATATATTCTGTCAAAAAAGAATAAAAACTAATAGCTAGTACAGTAAACTAACTTCAATAAAAACACAAAAATAGCAACACTAAACAACAACCTAACATCAACCAATACATTTTCATTTTCTCCAAATTGGCCACCAGAGTTTCCCATTCCTTAGCTAGTGATTTAATGTTAGCTCCCAGAGTGGTTACATCAGCTTCAAATAGTTTCATTTTCCTCTTGTTTGATGTCCCCTGCTCTTCACATTAGCCAACTATCCAAGCATTTGAACGTGATGTAAAGTGCACTTGACGGTGATAATACTCCACTCAGTGAAGTTCTAAAGCATAGCCTTAAGCTGATCCACATCACTATTTAAATTCTTACACTTTTCTTGCAGAACCTCCATACTGCCACCCTTTATGACTTGAGCCACATCCTCAACTCTCATCTTCATTGCATGTTAGTCGTCGAGGATAAATTGCATAGTATTTTAGTAAGCCGAGTGTCACATTTCACATTTTCAAGGTCTGTAACCAATTTAGCAAGATCAACTCCCTTTTCCACACCACCTTTTTCAAGCACTTCCATTTGGGTATTTTCCTGGGTGTCAAATGAAACCTTCCTCCTCTATTGATTTTGTTCCCCTTTTTTTAGCCTTATTAACAACCACTACCTTTATGTCATCTTATTTTAGGTCTTGGAGGCCTTGTACTGCTTCAACTTCAACCACATTTTGATCATCCCCTATAATCGACTTAGGGTATTCATTAGACTCCTCATTCTCATAATTATTTTGATCTTCCACAACATAATATTCAAGGGATTTTGATAGGACACTATCCCCATTAACCATTTTATCCATATCCAAGATTGATATTTTCACAATGGCCATAATAAAACCCTGATGCAAGGGAATACTAATTTTTCCTTTTTTGTAGTGGTCCACGGTAGCACATAGAGAACAGAGTATATAGTATGGAAAACTAAAACTATGCCCATGTATGAAGAAATTGAGGATGGGAAGATGGTAAGCATAGATACATTTGTGGTGTCCCTCAAGAGTGACAATCTAGATTAGGTTAAGGGCCACTTCATTTAATAGGGGAGGTAAGGAATTCCTAAGAAAGTGCACAAAATGAGGGGTGAGTTTTTCCTAACCTCACATAAATAACTCCATGTCATCCACTAGATCCTTTTTGGGTTTATAGAAATCATGTCCTTCTATGGGGATGCTCATAACATAAGCCACCGTGTTGATTGATAGTTAAATATTTACTCCCTGCCGCACCACATTTCCTGGTTGGCTACCATGCCAACCTGAAATCCTTATGGAGTTGCTCGTTGTACCCCTAAAAAATCTTTAAGAAAGGGGAAAATACCATTCAATCAAACACCTCCATAGCCTCATATTTAACATAATTGAGATCCCAATGCTTAGTGTGAATCAAATCTTTACCCATATTCATATTAACATCTAGACTATCAAGAAGAAAAATTTACTATTCAATGCTACACAGACTCAACCACACAATTACAATACCAATACACCAAGTAACAACATAAATTCTAGATTCCTAGAGAGGAGTAAATGCACATTAACATCCCTTTGGCCTTAATAAAGGAATAAACCTGAATTTCAAGAGATGAATAAACCCAAATTATAGAACATTAACATCCCCTTAATAAACTACACACACCGCACCACAATTGTAAGGAATTTTGAGAGAAGAATAAACCCTGAAGACGCTCTCATTACAAGAACATTAACATACCCTTAATAAATATACACCCCAGTGGTTCTCGCATTATAAGAACATTAACATCCCTTTAATAGTTATAAACCCAGATTCTAATAGAGGAATAAACCTAGATTACAAGAACTTTAACACGCCCTTAATAGTTATAAATGTCTGACGTCATTCATCATTAACCCCCCGCGTCACCTTCTACCATCCTTATGTACATTCAAAGAAGGGACATGAAATAAGTTTGGACATATTCTTCCCATACTTTCACTTTAAATGAAAATTAATATTCTCCTACTCCCCTTGTCACGAGGATATTTTTTTGTAATTAAATACATATATGAAATAAATTAAAAATCCTTTTCTAAACATAGAATTATGGTAATTCATTTTAAGAATAATTTGAATTTTTTTGTAATACTATTCATCACACTGAAATCCCTAATTCACAGAATAATTCATTACAAATTAAAATTGTTTTTGTGATATCTATGAACACACTGATTGTTGAAGTGCCTGAAATTTTTTCAATTCTATATATACCTTACACCGATGTGAACAATTTTTTCAGTGGACAGTTTGAAGTTGAGAAGATACTATGACCTTAAAAAATCAAAATAAGATATTTATACTTAACGTTTGCTAGGTAATGCTAGTGTAGCTTATTGAGGTAAATTAACATTAATCCAATAATAATTAACCAGAAATAAAAATGTTATGTACGATTTTTGTATATATTAATATCTCTATTATCATTTAAATCCTTTACTGTATTATAAATTTCCTAAAGATAATCACACATATTATACATATAAACATTATTAAGATAGTCAGGCATATTATATAGAAACCCGTTGTCAATTAAATATTATGGACAAGTTACATACAAGTATCCCAAATTTTTGATCGATGAACGGATACATACAAAAAATAAAAATGAGTATGAAAGATAATGAGGTCAATATGTGACATGAATAATCAATCCTACAAAAAACATAGAGTCATGAGTACAAAAAAATTAACGAAAATGATAGAGAAACCATAGGATTCTGCCAATCCAAATGTTGCAATAATAATGAGAAAGGAAATGGACATGCCAAAAATAGAATTCAAGTAATCCAAGTGATCAAGGAAGGGCAGGATGGTTTTTTTTGCGAGCTGCAACCAGCTCTAGGAAGGGCACACTTGAGATAAATGACCACATCAGATTGATAGATGATTTGAACATAGTCGGGGAGTTAAAGTAGGACCCAAATTTTAAATTTCAGGGCATCAAAAATCTTGTTGTCAACCCAAAAAGGTGACAGACAAGGATTTAGTCTTGTAAAGAGACAAGGAAGGCATAATTTTTCCAAGAGCTTCAACCAAATACACACATGATGGTTTGGGTAAATGAAATGGGATGCGATCACTGTAACCATTGTTTTATTTACGCACAACACCAGAACAATTGAACACGAAGATTCCTGCAATATTAGAGTTTACACAAGATTTTTCAGTGCTTTGGAAATAATCCACACCTAGGAAATTCACAATCACAACCATAACATCTTCAGAATATATGCAGAAGACATTACGAAGAAGACTATAAGATACACTAGATATGAAATTTGTTTCCCACTTGTTTCTGTGAAAGAGGATTAAAGGAACATAGGTAGATGACATTAGAGGGAAGGGGAAAACACTAGAAAAAAACATGAGAAAACAAGTGAGGAAAGGTGAAAGCACAACCAAATTAAATATTCCCTTGACTCATGTGAGGAAGGTTGATGCAATACAAAATTGACGGTGTCATCAACATTTTCCCCATGCATTAGATAGATTATTTGATGAAAATGATCTTATATTATATTAAATGCAACATGATACAAGATTCTCTCAACAAAATAGATAGGCGGTATGAGAGCAAGCTTGAAAGCCACAAGCACACTAGGCCAAGACTAGAAAAGCAACAAAGCAACAAATATAAGGGGTTTTGAGGAACACCAAAAAAAGGCTAGATTATGAATAAAGGCTACCCCTGATTGATAAATACACATTATAAAAAATCACATTACTAGAGATAGTCATACACATTATACAGAAAGGTGTTATCAATTAAATCTACTGCACCATGCCCTTGGAGCTAGCCAGGATGGACAATGCATTTCCACCAGATTTTCAATCATCGACATTGGATCTTGGCGGATGGGGGAACTTTAGAAGGATTTCTTCTAAGTTGATTCCTGTAAAGTTCATTGAGGTTTATTGGTTAGCATAAATTGCACCACTCGTGGCACTATAGAGAACAATTGTTAATGCATGCTTTGACCACTTTATGGATGCGCGTGGTACTAGTGTGAACAAATTTCTCTCCATGCTCATTGAACTTGTATTCCACAATGTTATTCATGCCATTTTTGTCTAGCCTAATTATATTGGGAGGTGGCTGATGAAAATCTAGATCTTCATTATCCTCCTCTTTAATCTCCCCCAATCAAACTCTATCGGACGCCATCACTGTTTGTTTTTTATACTGGCTAGCGACCACTAGGATTTATTTTTTGCTTTGGAAAAATGTTTTTAATAGTTTTAAAATTTCATTAACATTATGTTTTAAAATGCATAACCCATTCCTATAAAGAGTTCAATATGCAACACTTGTCTAATTCTCCTTAATCATAATCTAGCATGTGTGTGGGGCATGTGTCTGTATAATTATTTTCCTACTCAAGCTCCCCACATCTCACTCTATTAGATGCAATCATTTTCATCCCTATCTTGAGAAAAGAGCAATGCAGTGAAATCCACACATGTTTGGGGAAAAGTTATCATTGGTTTACAGACACTCAAATCACTGGTTATCATAGTAAAACCCTACAAATAAAAATAAGAATAGTTATGTTCGCATAAAATACTTGTCAAGGGTAGAAACCACATCTCCACCATATTTAAGCTTAAGGTTTTTTTTCCAATAAAAAAAAATGTTTTTTAATTTGCTTTAATCCCCATAGATTTTCCAAATCATCAAGTACCGAACGACATAGAATAATACTTGATAGCAAAAGAAATTGTCTTATGAGAACATGTATCTTAGAATAATGAAGAAACCCAATCAATTTTTTTGTATCATCATTTACGTTAAAGTAGTTGGAATACATAAAATAATACCGAACTTCAACATCTTACATTTTCTTAAGGGGTAACAAAAGCATAATACAAATCATCTAGAAAGTAAACATCCACCATAAATATCCAAAGTAAACATAAACCCTAAATTAATATTACTATCGTAAGGGTGGAATGGAAACATCAATAAGGGACGATATGAGGGAGTTGATACATAGTGGGAGGAAAAGTAAAGGAATCAGAAATATGTAAAAGAAGAAATTAGGGTAATGTCATGCTCGTTGAACTTGTATTCCACAATCTTCTTCACACCGTTTTTGTTTGACCCAATGATATTCAGCGGAGGATGATGAAAATCCATGTCTTCATAACCCTCCTCTTAAAGCTCCCCCATCACACTTTTCCAGACAACATCACTGTTTCTGTGTTACAGTGGATAGTAGACACTAGTCATAAAAAATGAATGATTTTTAATTTGGTTTATTCCCCATAGATATGCCCAATCTTCAAATATTGAATAACATAACACTTGATAGAACAAGACACTCTCTTATGAAAACATGTTCCTTATAAGAAAAAATAAACCAAATCAAATCCTTGGTATCATCATTTACATTAAAGTCGGTGGAAGACATAAAACAATACAAAACTTCAACATCTTGCATTGTCTTAAGGGGTAAAAAAAGAAGAATACAATTCATCTAGGAAAATATCACACGAGTTGCCCATTCGACTATGAGAATAAGATTATCATAACCATAACCATTGAGCTTATTGATAGCTCTTTGTGTGTCCTACCTATTAATGAAATTAACAACACCAAAACCCTTGATAACCCTCATCTTCTAATCCATGGCCTTGTAGACACACGTGATGTGTTCAAACTATAATTAAGATTAACATATGAAGATCTGGTAAAATATCATTTTATGATTTCAGGGAATCCTCAATGGATCTGTAATTCAATAAGCATAAAATGTTTTTGTTTTATACTATCTAGCATCCGCAAGGAATATTTATTGATTGTGAATAAGGTACCATTCAATTTCAAAATGTCATTCAGATTAAACTATGCATAACTAGGGAGAAAATATTTTTTTAATTCGGAGCAGCCAACATCGATGTGCAAAACAAAATTTTAAGAACCTTAAGGTAGTTACTTTATTCCATAAAAATGCACAATACTTTGTTGTATTTCGAAGAAAAGTATATAATTCAAACGCCAATTGTGCGTTTGAACATTTTCAATGATCTACACATGTTTTTATGCTCTCCTGCAACTTTCAACTATGTACATAATTCAATATAGATTTTCAAATCAGTCTTATAGTTTCCATCAAATATCCAGTATGTTGGGGTTTTGGGAGTAATTTCTTCTTTGACCTCATGTGAATAGAATCTTGCATCATCGATCAAAAGTATATTTTTTTCACCATAGAAATTACCATGAATGCCTAGAATCTAATGGCTTTTTTTTTATTTGATCTTACATTCTTGGCATCCCGAAATGAACTTGAAGTTAGTTTCTTGCAGCCAACTAAATTATTTTATGAACATGTATTTCACCGTTGTTGAATCCATAAAGGAAGACCATAAGGAAATGTAAAAATATTTTGATGTATTACTTATCAAGTCAACACTAAACTCTCATTCAAAGTATTTAGTATTCCCAAATATAAAACTTGGAACCATATTAGGAGGTATTTTGTTGCCAATACCATAAATTCCAAACAACAAACCTTCAACTCCCAAAACTAGTAATTTATGAGGCTTCCAAATAGGATCTATAAAAATAACTTAGAATCAATGTAAGCTTCCAAAAGTGATTAAAAATCAAGGCATCAAAGTATTTAATCACAAATCAAAAACAACTTATAAAACTATAATATCATCTCAATCATAGTGAAGATATAAATACTGCCTACTTGTAAATTTGTAATCTCAACGTGTAAAATAAACAGTGACCATATGACTGTACGAATGAATATCATTGTAAAAAAACATTTTCAAATAATTAGTAGTTTTATGTTTTCTACAAATTTTGAATGCCCTCCACAACACTCAAACCCGGAAATAGTATCTGCGATATGTTTATGTACAAATTGGTCATCAAACACATATCTTAGAAATAATTTTCTTCATTGGATTTCTTCACCACCATAAAATTCTCCGAAGGGGTTCCCTTTGGTCCCATTGTAATATACAATGTGTTTCTAAGGCCAAAAACAATACCATCTCTACTCCAAATATTTTAGAGATATTTTTCTACAATTTTGTCTTCTACACAACAATGTTCTTTACCCAAAATAATAAATGGTTTGAATTCAAACTCTATTTTTTTAAATCAAATTCTTAATCATCTTTTAAAATTCAGTGCAAGAGAGATAGCGAGATGAAAATCCCACTTAACATTTTGCTGCCAGTATCTTTAAAAATTCTGTGATCAAGCCTCGCAAGTTGAGAGTCTCCTTACCAAATTTGATTGTAAAGTATTTGTAGGATTGGTTTTTCTCATAGAGAAAACCCTCCAAATCTAAAATAATTAAATAATCCATTTGGCCAATTGAACAAAAGCATTTTTTCTCAATTGTCTGCATATTGATATTAACCAATTAAAATAATCAAAATTTCAGAATGTTAACACTTATCGATTGAGACTATGCATTGGATTTCCTCGCACTCCCCCTTTGTAGGTTCTTGTGATGATCATTCTATTTAAAAATATTAATCAATTCAAAATAATTTTTAAGTCAATGTAGAAAAATACTTGAAACAACTCCCTTTTATACAATATTGCATAGATGTAGTTGTATATTAGCGACTAGTAGATGTAAGCCAACTATACATAAGTAAGTATTTTTTGATTTTTTGGAAAATAAATATGATGCAAGAGCATTACAAGGGAGTTTGAATAAACATAAATAACGTGTAATAATCCTTCTTAAGGCATGAAATTTATAATAGCTTTTTAAATCCAAAATTGGATGAAAACTAGCTTAGTAGTGTAACTAAGGCTAGTAAAATTGAATGTGCTTGTATATAGTCTTGAATAGGTGAATTTGGTGAGTGAGGTGAATTTTAATAGTGCATAAAGATATTTGAGCAGGTAAATAGTGAAGATATGTCTTGTATGAGGTAATAATACAACTAGGATGAATAATAATCTTATATTCCTAAGTTTAGAGTGTAGTTGAGCTTTTGTAGTGAAGAGTAATTTAATTCATGGGTGTACTAAGGAGTTTTATTTGAAAAAAAATGATGCATGATGTAGGAGAAGAAGGTCAAGCCTATTAGAGAAGGAATGCAGTAAAAAATTGGAGTAAAGAGTGAAGTTAAATTAGTGTGTGCATGCAATAAAAACAGGTGTGGCTACCAATATGCATTAATTAACATGAACAAAGCATGAAGGGTGGTTTGTTGAATTTGTTTGATCTTTTTTTATTCTCTATCTGTATTTTTGAATTTTAATTTAGTTGGGAAAGAAATTTTTAAGTTCTCCCTTTCTTTGATATAATATATTTTATATCCTACTCAGAGGGCATGAGCTTCCAAAAAACTAATAAAGGTTTTGAATGAGGATTGATATTTGTTTTTCAAACTGTGTATGGATTTGGCATATAATCTATTTTTTTGCATATTTCCCTATACAGATAGAGTTAGTTAGAGCCTTAAAGGAAACATGATCTCAGGATCATAAAGAAGGACAATTTAATCTTAAATCCATAGATATTTTGAGCTCAAGTTGAGAGCAAGAAATGTCTTTTATAGCAAGATATGGCATTTTTTTTCAAAACCTCTTGATTCTCAAAAACTTCTTTTTATGACTACTGAAGCATATCATATTATGTATCTCTTTCCAAACACATAAAAAAACCATGAAAATTATTATAAAGGGTCGTGAGGGTGTTTGATGGGGGTTCACCTGGTTTTCATAATTATGAGCACAATTAAAGTTATGAAGTGTTTTACAGTCGGGCCTGAGAATGCATGTAAATTATTTGACAAAATGTCTTCCCTGATAAAATTAGCATAAATCACATGTTTTAAATAGTTAGATCCTAAAATATTATAGTCATGGTCATGTGATACTTTGTGAAATTGGGTTTGAATTATTTTTTCTGAAACTAAGTAGTTTGTGAGATATTCGTGGTTGAATCCTAAAGGTCAGCAATGGGTAGAATTTGAAGAAGGTAGAAGGATACTTTTGGCATGTGCATGGAAAAATGGTTCCCTCCATTGGATATGGTGTTTCTAATAATTATAATCAGGTTTGATTGATCTATTTACTTCTCCATTAGGAACAAGATCAATTTCATCCAAGAAGGATGAGATATCAGTGAGTGTGGATAGGGATAAAACGTGATTGGTGAATTGGATTGTTGTTACCTTTTGAACATTACTACATTATCAATCAAGTGTAATGATGCACCTAGATTAAAATGAATTAATGATAGCAGAATTAAATGAGTATCGCTTGAAGAAGGGCATAATATGATGGTCAAGGTAGAGGTAAGAGCAGTCAAAGAATATCCATGAATGAGGTGAGGGATAGTTGAGCTAATGCTGCACCATTTTGGTATCAGAGCAGGTCTCTGATTTGACTAGTTGATCAAAATATAGATGTTGTATTTTGTTTGTTTGAAAAAATGATTGGATGAATGAGTAATGAACGGTTGAAGGAAGGTGAAGGAGAGAGAGACTCAAGTATTCAATAAGGAAGAAGAAGTGAAAAGAAGCTTAAGAAGCTACAACTAGAAAGAACAAGAGTGAGCCAAGGAAATTAGCCTAGTGCCACTAGAGCTTGCACATTGAAAGGTTGTGAGAAAGAGAGAAGAAAGAGGTAGCCAGATATCCAAGGAGGAGATTAGATAAAAGACAGATAAAGAAGGATATAATCCAAGGTGACAGATGCTTAGATGAGAGAGAGAAATTATAGAATTGAAACATGTAATGGTTTTGGTGTAGGTTATGAGAGAGGTAAGAGTTCCAGGAGAAAAGAAAATAAGAAAAGAAGAAAGAAAGAGAGATAGCTGAAATAAGGAGACATGTTGAACTCGTTGAGAAAGACATAACAACAGCAGGGAAAAAGATAGTAGGTAGAGCATATGAAGAGATTGAAAGCACACATGATAAGATGATGGATACACAGGAAGAGTTGAGCTTCATGATTTAAGCATATGAAGAAGAATAGAGTGTATAAGAGAATGAAACATAAGTTGATACAAATATGAATTCAGGGCATACCAAGATGAGTTGGAAGAATGAAGATAACAAAGAGGTATAAGAGGAACTATACCTCTTAAATACAACAGACGAAGACCTTTGGAATGAGGAAGAAGCATATAGTACATATACAAGAAAATAATCTGAGTTGGTCATAGTTGAGATAAATTAGGAATACCATCTACAAATAATAGTAGATATTTTGAGGCACATTCAAGAAAGATAAGAAGGTGAAGAAACAAGACTTGGTGAAGATATTTTGAGAGAAACTGATGACAGAGATAATAAGGCTAGAGAAAAACCTCAAAGAGAAGTGGAGAAGGTTCTAAGTGAGGGGAGCACGGGACAGAAGATGTTAACACAAAAGAAGATTAGCATGAAATATCTCCAAAGGACAATGTACAAAAGAAAATCAACATGTGACCTTCTTCGCACCTAACTTCCTGAGCTCGTGCCAAGACAGTTGGTATAGAATGGAAATGGGTGTATGTATAGTAGTGATGAACAAGTTAACAAGGAAACATTATGTATTCAACAAGAAATATCGGGATCTTCGAGTCCAAGCCAAAGAAATTCATCCTAAGTTATAGTGGTGTAATGGAATGGTCAGATATAATAGCTACTCAAAGGCTCCAGTCGATATCAAGATCTGTCAAGATTCTGTCTAATGGTTATTGAACATGCAGAAAGTGAACTACAGATGCCTCGTATAGATTTCCGAACAAGGTCATGGAAGTGAGAATGAGAGGTGTAATGAAACCAAAAGGTCTATGGGAGGTTTTCCTATCTAGTCTAAAAATCCTTACCCTAATCGGTTGTTATGTTCAACAATGAAAGTTGTGCAACAATGTTAGGTGGAAGTGGCAATGATCTAAATACCAATGCACATAAACAAGTGTTGATGTTTAATTGTTCAATAGGCCCATTGGGTTATGGGACCTAGGGATCAAAACCATGAACTCATGGAGGCTATGTTCTTTGTATAGTCATATGTATAATCAAGCCCTATTTTTAGGAGTAGTCTAATAATTGTAGGCTTGATCAATTGCAATGTTTAATGTGTTTAATTGTTCTATCTTCTTAGAATACCTAGCAGGTGTGTGTAGAACTAACAAGCGTAAACCTATATCAAATTCAGTCAATAAATCTGGCCCGTTGGATTGTGGGACCAATGGATCACAATGGAATTTTCTCTCTTATTGTGTACCTTTGATGGTCATACGGAATAAATTGAATTGATTTTGATAAAGTAAACTAACCATCAAAGGAAATTTAAACTATTTTTTTTGGTATTTTCACAGTATATCTGAACAAAACAATGGAAGCAAACTAATCTAGAAATAGTAAATATTTTTTTATTTTTATGGGATTTTAAACAATGCTTCTAATCTAATAAATGAAATTAAATAAAAGAAATTAGCCGGTTTTAGGTAATTACTTGTGCAAGTATATGAATCTAGATCTAAACAAACTAAACTAATTTAATCAAAACCCTTTAAACCCTAACTCAAAGGTAGAGAATAAATCATAACCCTAGAAGAGCTATTGTTCCCCACTACTTCCCCGACGATTTAAAAGAGAAATATGTATGATGATTTTATCTATTTGTAATTGCTTGATTAACTGAAATGAACAATTTTGATACTCTATTTGATATGTATTTGAAATGAATAACTCAGAATTGCTAACTTAACAAATGAAGCAAATAAACAAATAATTCCAACCTAGATAAACAAGAGCTTTGGGAAATTTGGTTGTGTATGTTCTTATCCCCTCAGTTTATCCTTTCATTCTTTGTGTCCATATGAGTCTAATGAATTGGGAATGCAAAGGAAGAAAAAAGAGAATGTGCTTGAGAAATGGAAGCTTGAAGGAAATTTGGTTAAAATGTAATGAAAGAGAGATAGTACAAATGAACAGAGCTTGGATATGCAATTTTAAGCAGGATTGTGGAAAAAATACTATGTAAGATACACAAAATTATCAAGCCCTTTCCTTGAATACAAGAATTGATTATATAGGAATTGACTAGGATGTGCCTTCATGCACAAGGCAGCCTTGGAGTGACAAATCATTAGTTGAAGAGGTAGTTCAACTAATTAAATCTATTTAAAAATAGAAGAGGGAAGGAATACCAAGCAATCAAGACTTTTTTTTGGGTAATTTGGTTCACAAATGCACCCTAGAAGTTAAGTTAAGTGAAATCATGAGTGTTAAAATCATGGATGAAGAGTTCTAGAAAAAGTGCGCATGAATGCCACCCTGCCTAGGCTACGGTTTCAGAACTGCCACCTAGGCAGGGTGGCATTCCTGACATTAAAGGCCAAAACATGCAAAGAATGAAGGGGGAAGTTGGAAAAAAGTGTGGAAAAGCTAAGTACAAGCATCTAGGCTACAAATATGTACTGTGAATGGGTTTAGGAACTCGAACACCTTCTGAAAAGACATGAATAATCATTGGGAACTTTTGTAAATGTTTTCCGATAAAGTAGCACATGCAATTTTGGGTGCACACATATTGCCATCCTGAAATGGGGGGTTAGAAGCTATACCTGACACGCCTGTGTGTGTGGAATGTCATCGTTCCAAACTCCTGCTACCTACAAGACAAAAAAGAAGACTCAAATGTAGATAGATAAAATATCAGAAAATAAACACTAAATTAAAATGATAAGAGGACTTACATTTGTGCGGGGATATAGAAATATACCTTCGCCAGTACTTAAACCCTGTGAACATATGCACTCAAAACGAAGTTTATAACAAACATATATATCAAAACAAACTCATTTTCAAATTCATTTACATATATCGACTTGGTGATTTTTGAGCTTTGGGCCCATGTTGACTATTTTTCGTCGAAAGAATAGTCAAAACGTTTTTTTGCAAGATCATGATCATGCCTCCGCAAGCAGGAGATCGATCAACGTGGTCTCAGGTTAGTTTTCCTCACTTGTGTGTTTTTAAACCTAAAATGTCAAAATGTCAAAAACTTTGCGTAAGGGGATCATTTTTTTAAATTTTTTGTTTTAAATGAGACTCTAGGGGGGAGCCTATAGGGTATTCTTTTATTTTCATTCAAAATGGTATTTTTTTGCATTTTTGAGAATTTTTAGGGTAACAAATCCTGACGGAAAATTAGTTTAGGACCACTTCTCTTTAGCAGGATGGTAGTCACATAACCGCCACCCTACCTGGGTGGTGGTCTTGGAACCACTGCCCTATACCGGGGTGACAGTTCTAAACAGAATGACAAAAAAATCATGATAACTTAATTTGTTTTTGGATTTTTAATGTTTTGTTATGTTTTTGATGAGATTTTTTTCTAGAAATATGTCACTAACTTTCTCTTTTTCTGTGTTTTGGTGGATGTAAAAGAAGGAAGAGTATATCCATTAGAGTCGTGAGAAGGAGTGTGACTGGATCCCAATGATATTAGATCAATTGACTAAGGATGAGACCAATACTCTTCAGAGAGTAGGCATATGGAGGATTACAAGGGTGCCCCTTGTTACTCCTGTCAGTCACATACTATGTGACCTATTCTCTTATTGGGATGCAGACCGGAATACCTTATGGATGTTGGGTTCTAGGGGCGAGTGGATGATCACCCTAGAGGATGTGTACCTCGAACTAGAGATCAATTCTCTCTATTAATTCTATTAATATTTCATAAAGAGAAGAGGAAAATTAGGCCTATTAGATAGCTCTGGAAGGTAAATTTTTTTTTTACGATTCATAGGAAGATTGAGAGAAAATAGCTTCTACCTTATAATGGTATAGAAATAGAACTAGATTGGGGTAAAGACCAATACCTATGATTGGTAGAAAGAGACAGATCATAATAAAAATTTCACATTCTTGGGGGTTTTGATACTGGGAAGACAGTTGAATTTGGAGACAAAAATAATCCAGAGCCACGATGAATCTATGGGCCACTTATATGGGGGATGATGTCATTTCCTTTGGTTTGAAGAAGGGGATTAAGGTCTGATGCATTCCTACTGTTACTATCCCTACTATCCACAAGGCCATCATGGGTATCTTGTCCTTACGGTTGATTAGAGATAAGGGAGGTGATACACTACTTTATTGCTGGGCTCACATCATTATGCAGATTGAGGCACACAGTCGTATCTACACCTGGGGAGCAGATATACTCGACATTACTTATCATGACAGGTGTATCGGATTGTTAGATTACGGGGGCAGTATTTGAGCCATCCCACATTTGTTATGAGCTGGGTATATGAGCGGATCATCCCCTATGGGGAGGGGAGTACCAGTATAAGATCCAGGGGCCGTTAGAGCCATGCTAGATGGATCACCATGATAGTTCCTAGAGTTCCACATAAGTCAGTGGCTTCTTTGACCACAAAAAAAATGGTGGCCTCTCCATACCAAGACATGGTAAGGTTGTGGGGATAGGATGGGACCATAGCTGGTGGCTTGTTCTACTACTGGCCAATTAGTTGACAAGATGGGGAATCTTTTGACTCTCCTATTTGGCCAATTTCCTCAGCAGTTCGGCCTTCCTTACATTAATATACTTCCCCCAGTGGAACCTATGTATAGGACCATGAAGGAGGATTGAAATGGTCCTTGTGGAGATCCAGGTTGGACAATGGTGGTTACATGAGTGCCTATCGCAATTAGGAAATTTTTTCATGCCTCGACGGGAAGCTGATGCCACTCTTCTACCCTTACTCTGGATTGAGGCCGCACCTACTCACAATGGAGATGAGGATGAGCCCATATACATGGAATCTAACTATGAGGAGTATACATGGGATGAGACCAGAGAGGATTCCACTAGAAAGGAAACTGGTGGAGAGGAGAATAGTGACGAGGGATTAGGTGGTGATGCTGGCATGACATCCCACATGGAGGAGGAGAGTGATCATGAGTGGCATGATACATGAGATGTTTTGAGAGAAAAGTGGGAGGAGGTAGCCACAGAGGAG
This sequence comes from Taxus chinensis, assembly GCA_019776745.2. Classification (NCBI taxonomy): domain Eukaryota; kingdom Viridiplantae; phylum Streptophyta; class Pinopsida; order Cupressales; family Taxaceae; genus Taxus; species Taxus chinensis. The sequence goes on along the minus strand of CM034151.1, from coordinate 593,378,105 downwards.
GAGACAATTGTCTTCGAGGGACCACTTCCTCATGACAGAGAGGGGGATGATGAGTCCATGATGGGACAATGTCTTACTTCTAGTTTTGGAGAGGCCCCGCAACCATCAACAACTACAGCATCCGCTAATGACCTTACATGGATGCCTAGAGATCCAAGAATGTTGATCATCTTCTCTTGACCTAGTTAATTAGAAATATTAGTTGGTATTTATTTTTGTTTTATTTTTTTTCTAACTTTCTAACTCTCTGTTTCTTCTTTTTTTTGCTTGCAATGACTGCAAAGGAGTTGTGAGATCTTATTTGATGGGTGTGCATGGACACCTTTTTGATCCCCTCAGGGAAGACATGAGATGAGATGACTGAGGATACAAGATAACTACTTCCAAGTGTTAGAAAAACTGATGTGTTTGCACCCATCTAGAGGGTAGTGGAAGTCATGGCTTCTCTCCATACTCAGGTGATCGCATATGAGATAGCTAAGTGATTGATGATGGAGAATCACTCTCATAGTGAGATCACAGCCAGTTTCCATTACCATGAGAAAGGTCACCATTTAGTACATTCTTGTTGTTGTAGTCATAGTAGGAGTCCTAGATGTAGCCGTGCACCATCTCAGGGATCCCACAGGGATTGGTAGGTCGTGGGTATTTTATTTCATAGTTACCATTTTTTTGAGCATTATATGATTTTTAAAAATATGTTTCAGGCTCATTGCGAGCATTTTGACCATGCCTAGTGCGTGATGAAATTATATATAAAATCAATTTATTATGATAACAGGAAATCATCTTTGGGAAAATCCTTGTTGATATCCTGAAATTCTATGCAAATGTGGATTTTTCCATTCTTTTTTAGAATGGGGACGATATTAGATACCCATTGTGAATAGTCGACTAGCTTGATGAACCCAACCTATAGGAGTTTCATCACTTATTCTTTCACCATGAGGGCCACCTTTGGTTGCATGGGTCTTGACTTTCTTTTAATTGGATTAACATCTGTCCTAGTGACAATGTTGTGAACTACAATGTGTGGTGCAGTTCCCATCATTTCCTTATAACTAAATGTGAAAGATTTTTCATGATACTTGAGGATTTGGGTATGTATTTCTATCTCCTCTAAAGTTAGAGAGGATCGTAGCTTTAAGATTTTTGGTTTCTCCTCTATCCCCATGTTTATATAAATTGTTCCTTTGATTAAGGTGGCATTACCCTCTTCAAATTCAGGTGGGGTTAGAGGTAGCTCTGAGTCTCCTTCCTCTTCTACTTCATATACCTGAATACCTTCTATAGAGGAAGGGTCTATAATGGAATCTCCAAAGTAAGAGGAAGATTATGGGATGAGAGAAATTCTGACCTTATGATGAGTGGGATGCAAGTCTATGTAGGAATTCAAATACCCTATGATAGCTTTGTCATTTTCAATGTAATATAAGGTGATAAAATCATTCTCAGCTTCTACATAAGCCATAATTTGGGTTGTTGCTATCTTGTGAACAAAAGGTTTGACACGAACCAAAATAGTAAAGCTAGTATCTTCTAACTTGTTGCTTGGGGTAAAACGAGAAAGCAAAAGTTTCTATAGAGTCAACAAGGAGGTTTTTTTTATTTGGTTATAGCTTTGATTGAAATGAAATTAAAACCTTTACTTAACTTGAGGATGATAGTATTGTAGAGTTGTAGACGGTGTTCATCCCTAGTATCGTATACTTTAGATACTGGATTTGTAACTAGTTTTGAATCACCCAACACCCTAATATTAAGAGCACCCATCCCTTTGGATATAATGAGACCAAGAAGGAGAGCCTCATATTCTAATCTGTTGTTAGTGCATTCAACATTTAATTTAAAGGTGAAGGGCGCGAACCTTCCCTAAGGGTTAGTAAGTATTACACCTACCCCAACACCAAAGGAGTACTTTACTCCATTGTAATTCAAGGTCCAACAGTCATCCGGGAAGATTGAAGTTGGATTATTTTTTGTATTATCTTCCCTTGCTTTGAAGACCTCTACAATGTATACGTTATCATCTAGGAGAAAGTTGAGTCCCAAGGCATGTCCTATACCCATGGAATCAAATGGAAGAATAAGGTGTAGGTCATTCTCCAACAAGTTGACTATCTTTTTTGTTGTTCATGTTGACATTGTCTCAACAATTACAATTTCATCTTTTGTGGTAGGAAATCTTGTTGGTGTCAAATCGCAGCACCCCTAAGCATCTGCAACTCGATGGGTTGAGACTCTCAGTGCGATTGCATAACATGGAGCTTTTCCCCCCCCCCCCCCCAAGTGTGGGACCTTGCAAAATCGGAAAAGCTCTCCAGATGAAGGCCGGTTCTTATTCCTCTATTTAGATGCACAAATAAAATGCAGAGGGTTTACTAAAAACCTAATCTATCTTGCCAAGGAGACAGGGTAGAAGATGCATAAAAATTAAACCTAAACTACAAAGGTGATGCACCGAGGAATGAAGAACACCTGTCTTGCTAATAAACACAAACCATAAAAACACAATGCAAGATCATGCACATATAACCAGATTCATAGTGAAATATCAGGAGGATGCAAATGAACACAGAGAGGGTTGAGAATCATCCACAGACATGCATTAATCTGCTCCAAGGATTGATACAACACACTGCAAAATGCCAAGAGGAAAAGTTGCATTACAGTTTCAAATGGGAAGTTTGAACTCCACAATTCACCTGCCAAAGAGAAGAAGGGAGGGGCAAAACAAAAATGTCCAAACTTTAGAAAGAAGCCCCTCCTTACAATTTATAGGAGGAAAAAGAGAGGGAGAAAAGAGGAATTCGAAATCTGCCCCAACCACCTCCAGACCGCACCTAACTCATCTCATTATGGTGGTAGGTGAGATCCCCAACAAACTCAAAATATGGCGAACTATATTTTTTCCAATTTTAAGAAATTTTTCTCACCCAAATAAAGATATCCAGTCATAGTTGGGTAGAGAACACCGAGAGCTTTCCGAAAAGTCCAACCTTGTGTGAATCCGAGCTCCCTGTGAAAAGTTATGGTGATCTGAATATTTCCCACGTCAGGGTCTTCTGCCTGTCGGGTTCGGGGTTCTCCTCTACATTTGCATCGGGTTTGGAGGATGCCTCGACATGTGTTTGATGCTTATGTTTTCCAGAAACCCTCTTCCGCTAGTATTTCCAAGATTTCCTTTGTTTCGGGGTCAGAAAATGGACCTGCATGTGCATCGGGTTTGGAAGGTGGCTCGACATGTTTCCGCCCCATGCTTTCCCGACATGTTTTCCCGACTCCAAGACCCGATTTTCCTAGGAAGTGTTTCGGGTTTGTGGAACTCTCAAGCATCAGGACATCCTTTGCAATCTGCATGCTTCATGTCTCATGTTTCCCAAAACCCGAAACCCGAATTTCCTTTGTGTCGGGTTTCTTGACCTCTTTGACATATTTTCCTTTTGTGTCGGGTTTCTTGACCTCTCCGACATATTTCCTTTGTGTCGGGTTTTTGGACCTCTCCGACATATTTCCTTTGTGTCGGGTTTTTGGACCTCTCCGACATATTTCCTTTGTGGGAGATATATACAACAACTCCTTCAATTAAACTCATAGTTTCTAGTTCCATTGTAGGAACCAAATTCTCTTGTGGGGTTTAAATTGTAGGCACGTTTAACTAGTTTGTAGGAATTGTAAACTCAAAATGAACCCTTGGCATCTTCTTTATATTAGCTAGATTTATGTCAAAGGGTTTTAGGTCACCCTGTGCAACGAATACCTTCCCTAAATGTAGGAATCTTACTTCTTGAAACAAAGTGGAGGGAACCTCCTTCATGCAATGAATATAAGGAAAAATGAGGATCATATTCTAGTTGGTTTCCCGATCTATAATATAAAACTTAGTTATAGTTGTCTTAGGTCTAAGGGTCACTGGAAACACTATAGTTCCAATTGACATCACTTTGAGGTTGTCATAGCCTCTTAACATGTTTCGTGTTGAGGATAAATTGGTCTCTCTACAACCTAAATTTTGAAGGAAAGAGAAGGGGAATATGTTGACCTCCTCCCCTTCATCAATCATTGCATGTTTTACATAGTTATTATAAATCCAAACATGTAAAAATAAGGCCGGATCACCTCTATGAGCTATTTCAGCATCCGTGGGCATCTTGATGATGTCAAATAAAAATCCAACATCTCTTTCAGGATGCACTGGAGGATAAACATAAAAGTATATATGGTTTATCTTCACTTTTGGAGGAGTGATGACATTAATTAAATGCCCAAGACCTAGTGCTTATAATAAAGCATCTCTATGAGCAGGGGAATTCTTTAACACATCCGAGAAGGAAATGTGAGAGAAGGTTTTGGTCAGGTCATTTATCTAGTCATAAACTCCTACTGGATTGCCCAGTGTTTCATGAATGCCATATGATATAGTTAGGTAGATCATGATAGGCTACGAAGAATAATATTTGGTTCTAGTGGCAACATTAATATGAGGTTTGGTGTCCAACTCTACCAATACCACATTTTTTTTGTTGGTGACCATCCAAAGGAGGTGCTACCTACGAGTTTGATGAAGTTGAGGCTTCATGATTGTTGGTTCATATTGCAATACCTTTGTTTTAACTATTAGGATCTATTCTACCATATTTTGGGTGCATGGGGAAAGGATCACTAAAGATCATAAGTGGTGTGTTCTGTGGGGATACCGGTCCCGTGTAAGTGTTATGAGCTGGTGATTTTGGGTTTGCGAAAAACATGTCAACAAATAATTTTATTTGATCCTCAGGAAAATGTTGTATAATTTTTTTGCAATTGCGACATGTTCTTGTGCCATGCCCACGGACCCTGTGAAAACTGCAATACAAATTAGGATCGTAATGTTTAGGCCTCTAGTTTGCACTTTGTTATGGTTCAAAGTTACGATTGTTGTTCAATTACTGATTGTCATAATTAAAATTTGGGAGCCCCTGCCCTTGATTTTTTAATTGGTTCGGATACCCACTTAGGTACTCACTTAGGCTTTGGGTATACACTTGTATTTGTTGTTGAGGTTTTTTTTTTGTTGTTTTTGGTAGTGTTTGTATTGGGAGATATAATAGCATTGGGTTTCTTGGGCTGATTGGTAACACCATTAGTTGTAACCCCAAGATTCTTATTAAGGATATTTGGTCCCTGATTATTGTTCACGTTGTTGGAGTAACCGAAGTTACCTTGGCTAGGGGTGACTAACCTCCCATTTGTTTCGTAAGTCTAATGACCACTGTCTATGGTTGCTTGATCAATCTAGAGAGAACCTTCTAACACCTCCTTGTAGCTCCTTAGAGGGAAATTTTGGACTTCTTCCTTTGTATCTCTATTGAGGGAGTGGATGAAAAAATCACAAAGCTCCATCTGATCCATGTTTAGAGTTCTTGTATAGGAATAAAGAACATGTCACCACCTTTGAATGAAGTGGCCAACGAACTCGTTGTGCTTTTGTTTGATATGAAGGAATTCTCTTATTCGTATCCTTAAAAGTTTGTTCATAGAAAAAGTATTAATAAAATATGACAGGAGTTACTTGAAGAAGCATATCGAAGCCTATGGTATCCTATAATACCAATTGATAGTGATAGCTTCTAGTGTCTTAGGGAAAATATTCACAACAACTGTATCCCATGGGAACAGCTCTTGAATGGCCATTACATAAGATTTGATGTGAGCGTTAGGATCCCCCTCCCCTTTGAAACTTTGGAATTTATGGAAAGGGTCTTGGGAGCATGACATTCCATATGGAGAAGTCTAGAGGATCCTTAAGATATTCATAATAGGTCCCCATCACGTATTTTTTAACCATTAAAGATCCTTGTTAGGGAGGTAGAGGTTGTATCGATTGGTGAAATGGTACAATGTATACATTTGTTGGGGCATTTGGCATCCTCTGTGGCTGACCATATGGACCTGGGTAAGTGTACATATCCCCCTATGGTGATTTAGAGTACATGTGTATGTAAGGGGGTTGTCTGTTTTGATATGGAGTTAAAGGCACAAATATAGGGAATGCTGGATTTTCAAGTTGGTATGGAATTTGAGAACGCACTTCTGACTAGTTCCTATTGTGGATATCCATATATGGTGTGGGGGGGCATACCCAAGGTTCCCGTACCAATTAGAAAATCTCTAGGGCTTGGAGTGTCCATATAAATTTGAGGAGTTTGCGTAGTAGGTATTTTCCGATAAATTTGTGGATAATGAGAAACTATTACTTGCCCCACATATGAATTTTGAGTGTTTTGGGAAATCTCTAACTCTTTGAATTTGTCTACTAACACAGAGATGATGTCACCCATTGATGGGGTGGTGTTTTGTTTTGGTGTTTGTTGTTGAAATTTTGGAGGTGTTTGAGGAGTGTGGTATTCTGCTATGAATTATTCGTTGTTCTACCACCCCTCGTTAGTAATGTTTCCCATTCTTGGAGGGGTAGTGTTATTTTTTGTTAGTAAGACATAAACATGTCCTTGTAACCCGTCAAAAGCCTGGTTTATATTCTGGAAGCCTTGTTCACTTCTCACATATCGTGCTAAGTTATCCTCATCTAGAGGTGGGAGTTTGTCCAACTACATGCTAATGGGTTACGTAAACAAGACCCAAGGAGACAAAATTACTTCCCCAGTGCAAGTCATGTTGTTAGAACTTGACTTCTTAGGAGGGTGTGTCTATGTGATTTGGTCAATATCCTCGATATGTATGAAGGAACCAACATTGGTTCCTTGAAGAAGAGGATTTTGAGCCTGAGCAGTTGAATGTTTATCTACCCATGTAGAGAGTGAAGGTGATTATTGTTGTCTACTTTTTTGATAGTTGTACACATCGAAACCTGAAAGGGTCGACTATATTCATTGTATCTTGAAATATTCGAGGGGTATAAGAATACCCATAGAATAATGGGAGAGAGGAAGATGGATGAAGAAAGTGGAAATGTTTAGAGACTAGATATTCATGTTGGGTTCACCAATTTTATACGAAATCAAATCAACACGTGACCTTCTTCGCACCTGAATTCATGAGGTTGTGCTGAGACAGTCGGTGTAGAATGAAAATGGGTGTATGTGTGGTAGTGATGAACAAGTTAACGTGATAACCTTATGTATTCAACACACAATATTAGTATTTGCAAGTCCAAGGAATTTTTTTTTGTCTAAAGCTGAAGTGGTGTAATGGAATGGTTAAATATAATAGCTACTCGAAGGTTCCAATCAATATCAAGATCTGCCAAGATTTTGTCTACTAATTTTTGAACATGCAGAAAGTGATATGAAGATGTCATGTATAGATTTCTAGAAAATTTCATGGAAGTGAGAACGAGAGGTGTAATGAACCCACAAGGTCTATTAGAGGTTTTTTAGTCTAGTCAAGAAATCCTTAACTTGATCAGCTACTATGTTCAACACTGAAAGTTGTGTAAGAATGTCAGGTGGAAGTGGTGATGATATTTAATTGGACAATAGGACTGTTAGGTTATGGGACCTGGGGATCACAATTGTGAAATCGTGGAGGCTGTGGTTTTGGTATGGACATATGTATAATCAAGCCCTATTTTGAGTAGTCCAATAATCGTAGGCTTGATCAACAATAATGTTTAATGTCTTTAATTGTTCTATCTTATCAGAATACGTAGTAGGTGTGCATAGAAATAACAAGCATAAATCTGTATCAATGTTAGTCAACAACTCTGGCCTGTTGGGTTGTAGGACCAATTGATCATAACTAAATGTTTTCTCTTGTTGTGGACCTTTGATGGTCACGCGTAATGAATTAAATTGATTTTGATAAATCAAAATAACTATCAAAGGAAATTTAAACTTTATTTTTGGTATTGTCACAATATATCTAAGAAAAATAATGGAAGCAAACTAATCTAGAAAAAGTAAACAATTTTTATCTTTTCTAGGATTTTAAACCATGCTTCAAATCTAATAAACGAAAGTAAATACAAGTAATCAGCCGGTTGTAGTTAATTACTTGTGCAAGTATGTGAATCTAGATATAAAACAACTGAACTAATTTAATCAAAATTCTTTAAACCTTACCTCATAGGTAGAGAACAAATCATAACCCTCAAAGAGCTATTATTCCCCACTACTTCCCTGGTAATGTCAAAGAGCAAGCTTTCTAATGATTTTTTCTATTTGTAATTGCTTGATTAAATGAAATGAAAAAATTTTTCTACTCTATTTGATATGTATTTCAAATGAATAACTCAGAATTGCTAACTTGAAAAATGAAGCAAACAAACAAAAAATTCTAACCTAGATAAGCAAGAGCTTTGGAAAATCTGGTTGTACATGTACTTGTCCCCTTAGTTTGTCCTTTCTTTCTCTGTGTGTCCATATGAGTCCAAGTAATAGGGAATGCAAAGGAAGCAATAGGAGAAGGTGCTTAAGCAATGACAACTTGAAGATAAGTTGATTGCAATGCAGGTGGAAGAGAGATACCAAAAGTGAATAGAGCTTGGTGATGCAATTTCCAGCAAGATTGTGGCAGCAATACTATGCAAGATACACAAAATTCTTAATCACTTTACTTGAATACAAGAATTGATTATATAGGAATTGGCTAGGATGTGACTTCATACACAAGGAATCCTTGGTGTGCCAAATCATTAGGTGAAGAGGAAATTCAAACTAATTAAATCTATTTAAAAATAGAAGAGGGAGGGAATACCAAGAAATCAAGACTATTTTTAGGAAATTTGGTTCACAAATGTGCCCTAGAAGTCAAGTTAAGTGAAATCACGCATGTTAGAATCATGCATGAAGAGTTCTAGAAAGAGCGCGCATGATCGCCACCCTACCTAGGTGGCAGTTTTAGAACAGCCACCCAGGTAGGGTGGTGGTCCTAACACTAAAGGCCAAAACATGCACATAATGAAGGGGGAAATTGTAAGAAAGTGTGGAAAATATAAGTACAAGCATCTACACTACAAATATGTACTACAAATGGGTTTAGGAACTTAAACACCTTCTAAAAGGACATGAATCATCATTGGGGACTTTTGTAACTATTTTCTGACAATGTAGCACATGCAAGTTTGGGTGTGTATAGACATCTATGGATACTAATGACATATGTCAGTCTGATTTTATAGGTACAAAAGAAAACCATGCCAAGGAGAAGGCCATAACATCTCTAGAGAATAGATCAAATGAAGAGCCCATGATAAGAAGACAAATAAGAATGCATTTGGAAGCATTCAAGCATGAGGATGATAGAGGTATGTGTTCTCAGGAAGATATTGAATCATATTTCTTAAGACTATTCAAGTTGGGAATCTTCAATTCAAAGCGACGACATGCAACAAGTAAATGGGAAGGTAAAATCTTGTTTAAATTTTGATTTTTTCATTCATTCATGAGGAATCAAGTGATATGAAGGAATGGAACTCAAAGAGAACCATTCAAAGGGAAATTAAATATAAAACCTCATGTTTGTAGTAGTTATAATGCTTCTAAGAAGATGCATGCAGGCATATAAGAATACTTGAGGTTGAGTATAGAAGATCTTGCAAGAAAATATGGATACATAGTACCCAAGTCACTCAAGAACACAACATCTCAACAAGAATGGGAAGACAATGAAGGTGTGAAAATAATCCAAAAATATGCATATGAAGGTGAAGGCACCAGTGTACTAATCATTGTTCTAAGGAGCTGCTGGAAGAAGATTAATATCATCTCAAATGAGGTAAAATAAATATGGAACAAATGGTAAACAAATAGAATTAGATGCATCAATGGATGATATTTCAAGCATGACTAGTGATATTTGTAAATGCATGAATGATTCTTACATAGAAGAAATAGTATGGAATACTATGAAAGCTAGTTAGCACTATCATAGAGGCCAAAATGAGATAATGAAGGAAAATGTAATCTTTTTGGAAGAGGTACAACAATTCCTAAAAATAGGCCCAAAATTGGATGAATGTCATATTTCTTGCTGTAGGAAGAAATGAGAATGATAGAAACATGGTGTATAGGTGTGATCTAGCTCTTGGGTGAAGAAGTGATGGAAACATGGAAGGATAGTGGACAACGTCAAGTGAATGAAGTTGATTTTGTCCATAATGAAGAGGTAAAACATATAAGTACGCAATCAAGTTTTTTGGGTTTGGTTGATTATGAAGCTAATACTGATGATATGAAACTCCTTCAAGAGATATTGCATTTTGAACAAGATAATAAAGAATTTATTTATGAAATCATGAAGCAATTATAGGACGAGATGAAAGCATTAGAGCATGCTCTTCACAATGAAGAAGTCAAAGGATGTCTGGATGAAGAAAAGAGTGATGGAGGTGATATAGTTGAATTTCAAGAATTGAAATCTACAGAAAAATAATGGAAGAGAATAGAACAGATGAATGATGGGTTGAATGAGACTGAAAACATGTCGAATCAACTTGGAAATGAAGAAATGGAAGAGAAAACCAAATATATGAAAAATAAATTGGACTTGGTCAATGAAGAAACAAAAGAAAAGAAAGAAGATCGACATCATGAAACACAACAAGAGGCCTTATGGATTCAAAATTTTGCATCTAAGGTTGCTTTTAGTGTTGTGTATGTAGGTACAAAAGGTGAGGAGGTGAAGGAAATCCATAATTCCATGATCAAACTTTTGAAGAAAGAAAACCAAGAAGATGTTGAAGACCTATATAATGATGAAGCAACAATATGGAGCTTAGTAGATGAGAAGCAAACAAGAAATAATGAGTATAAGAAAAGAAAGACAAACAAGAAGATGAGATATAAAGAATACAATGGGAAGACACAAAAACAAGCATGGACAAGGATAACATGGGACACAGGTACAAGTCAAGGAACAAGAAAAGGATGAAGACTCATGAGCATGAGCTCATGAAATATTTCAAGATGGATAGTCTGATGTAGGAGCATCAAAAGGGAGTTTCTATAAAAATAAGTAATGTGTAATAAGCCTTCTCAAGGCATGAAATTTGTAATAGGTGTTTGAAATCAAATTTGGATGAAAACTAGCTTAGTAGTGTAACTAAGGCTAGTAAAACTGAATGTGCTTGTATACAAGCTTGACTAGGTGAATTTGGTGAGTGAGGTGAGTTTTTATAATGCATAAAGCTCTTTTATCATGGAAATAGTGAAGATATATCTTGTACGAGATAATAATACAATTAGGATGAATAATTATCTTATATTCCTAAGTTTAGAGTGTAGTTGAGCTTTTCTAGTGAAGAATGATTTAATTCAGGAGTGGAGTAAGGAGTTTTAGTTGGAAAAAAATGCATGATGTAGGATAAGAAGGTTGAGCTTGTTAGAGAAGGAATGCAGTAAAAAAGTGGAGTAGAGAGTAAAATTAAGTTGGTGTGTGCATGTAATAAAAATAGGTGTGGCTACCAATATGTAATAATTAACATGAACAAAGCATGAAGGGTGGTTTTCTAAAATGGTTTGATCCCTTTTTATTCTCTATCCGTATTGTTGAATTATAATTTAGTTGGGAAATAAATTATTAAGTGTTCTCTTTCTTTGATATTATATATTCTATTTCCTATTCAGGGGGCATGAGCTTCCAACAGACTAACAAATGTTTTGAATGAGGATTGAGAGGTTTTTTTCAAACTGTGTATGGATTTGGCATATACTCTGTGTTTGTGCATCTTTCCCTATACACATCGAGTTGGTTAGAACCTTAGACGCAACATGAGCTCCAGATCATAAAGAAGGAAAGTTGAATCTTAAATCCATAGAGCTTTTGAGCTCAAGTTGAGACCATGAAATGTCTTTTACAACAAGATATGGCAATTTTTTTTAAACTCTTGATTCTCAGAAACATTTTTTTATGACTGCTGAAGCATATCAGAATATATATCTCTTTCCAAACACATCAAAAAATGATGAAAATTATCATGAAGGGTCGTGAGGGTGTTTGTGAGAAGTTATTTTAGTAGTTTTTCATAATTATGAGCATAATTAAAGTTATGACGTGTTTTACAGTCGAGCCTGAGAATGCATATAAATTATTTGACAAAATGTCCACCCTGATAAAAGTAGCATAACTCACATGTTTTAAAGAGTTAGATCCTAAAATTTTATAGAAATGGTCATGGGATACATTGTGAAATTGGGTTTGAATTATGTTTTCTGAAACCAAATATTTATTGAGATATTTGTGGTTGAATGCTAGAAGTCATCAATGGGCAAAGTTTGAAGAAGATAGAAGGATATTTTTGGCATGCTCATGGACAAATGGTTCCCTCCATTAGAGATGGTGTTATTAATAATTATAATCAGGTTGGATTGATCTATTTATCTCTCCATTAGGAACAAGATCAGTTTCATCAAAGAAGGATGAGAGATTGGTGAGTGTGCATAGGGATAAAACATGATAAGCAAATTGGATTGTTGCAACCTTTTCAACATTACTGCATTATCAATCAAGTGTATAGATGCACCTTGATTATTATGAATGAATGATAGAAGCATTAAATGAGTATGGATTAAATAAGGACATAGTATGATGGTCAAGGTAGAGGAAATAGAAGTTAAAGACTATCCACGAATGAGGTGAGGGATAGTTGAGCTAAGGCTGCACCAAAATATTAACCAATAAACCAAAATTTTACTTAATTCAAAATAAATTTAATTAAAAGATGCATGTTAGCGGTCGCTAGGGTAATACATATTACAAATAAACTACTTTGGTATAGGTTCCTTCAATTATGAGGGTCTTATAAATGGTTATGTTTATAATTGTATATGACTATCATACCATTTTCCATCTACGAGTTTGTGCGTGACGTGCTAAAAACCTCCCCATTTGGCATCAAATATAAAAATGAAGTTTTTTATTAAAAATATACAAACAATGACAATCGAAAACATATTGTAGAGATAAATTTATAAAACGAGTATTTCCCACTCACCTTTTATAGATTCATTGGATGGATGGTTAGCAACATCTGGGTAAACAAGTTCAATTAGTTCTGACATACTAAGATCAACATTGTCTCCTTTGTTTGTATGTGGGGAGGAAGAGATTGTGTCTTCTTCCATTGTTTGGTTGTCTGTATAAATATTGTATGTATCAGTTCAAATGCATTATACTAATATAATTGTTTAAAGTGATCTTAATCAATGTGCCTCTTTTCAAATGAAAATAGTCATGTCTTAAAAAGGATTATTAATCATGTGATTCAACAATAAAAACCGTAGATAGACCTGAGTCAACCAAATCTTGCACTGCAACACTATCACCATACAACACTATAACCAGAGAAATATTGTAAGCGATTTGAGAGAACATATGAGACCAAAACCCATAAGATATATTGTAAATAAAAGGACGTGTCTTTCCTCATAGGCCAATTTCACTTGTAGTCACAATTTTCTATGGAAGATGATCCATCCAATCCATTTTGATTTCTGCTATATCCCCATCGTGAACATCATAATTTTTCACATCAGTTATTGTGTACATAAGACATAAGCTCTTAAATTTTCTATTACTATCATAAAATTTGTAACAACCTTCCAATACTGCTTCCCCCTTATTTTTGAATTTTTTTGTTTATATTTTTAACGTCTCTCTTAACATTTTTGAAGAAGCAACAGGTATGAGGACAATAATTACAAAATTTAGCATACTAGATCCTATAACTGTAAGCATGTCCATTATTACATCGGAAGTGAGTACACTAGAAAAATTACAGAATCTGTGATTACACATTTTTCATTGAATATGTTAGTTGATAGAATAGAACATATTGCTAACTGGAGCTGGAAGGGATATGCACATTGCTAGGTAAAGTCTTCAGTGTCTTCCATCCTTGCTAGAATATTTTCTTCCATTACACTCAATTAGTAGTCTATAATTGTTTGATTTGCCGCTGGGAGAACCTCTGCCACTTCATCATCAACTTTTCTTTTTTTTTAAACTTTTCAATTCCTCTAGTATCATATTTTATTTTTCGTTTAGGATCTTCTCCCAAGAGTACACACAACTGGCACTAGCGAGAATTCTGTACACCATATTTTTCAAGAATATTTTTTTCATAGTATTCTGCCAATACATGATTACTGGATATTTACTATTAACATATTTTAGAAAATTTTCTCTCATCTTTCTGTCATCTTTTACACTTTTAAAATAAGTATCTAAAGTCTTCGCTATGACGCGTGCTTCAATAGAACGAGTTAGCCATACTATTACTTATTGCAATTAATTTAGTAGAATTGATATCTCCTCATCGTTCATTCCTCTTGCAGGCCTAAAGTAATTCGTTGTGAATGTTTTTAATGAATTTGGTTGAAAGTTAGGTTTTTATCCTTACAAGGAGAACAAGCCAGCCCATTGGATTTAAATAAATCAATGGTTTTTGCCAATTTTTTCCATATGTCCTTAGGTAAATATAAAAATGTCATTTTGTCATGAAGGGTGTATTTCTTACACACTTTGAAAATAAAAAGACATTGCATCTCAAAACACTGCATTGAAATATGAAATATTATATTTATTTTCAACATATTACAAAATTAAATTTTAAGAACAAATGCGCTAAAATTAAGTTTCGTTATCTTCAAATTTCCTGACTTTGATTTTCTCGCTCCAAGCCTTCGAGGACATCCTAGGGATCTCCAAATCATTCAAGCCTTATAGAGTGCATCAATAAAATTGGTATCAATCCAATTTTTGTTTAGATCATTTTGCTACTGGCAAATTTTAATAATGTCTTCGTAAGGAGTGTGTGCAGACATAGTGTGAGCCTTTCTAAAATGCATCTTAGTATGTAATGACTTGTATTTGCTTTCAGCCAAAAAACATTTTGGGCACAAATCGTAACTTGACTGTCAAGAATGTAGAACTACACTTAATCCTTTTTCTTGTCATCTGGATCCTTGAGTTGCACAAGTTCCTTTGTAGAAGGTAAAATGGGAAGAAGAAGTGCATCCCTCAGTGTAGTAATACAATTAATCAACATTAAATAGAAACAAAGGTCAACATTGTCATCATGCAAAACATGCAATTGATATTATGGAGTTCCAAATGACACCTAGAAACTTCAATTGGAAAAGCATCACCATGGAACAAAAACAATTTTAATTGTTCAACATTTAAAGTTTATGTTTTCTCAAATATACTACTCACTTTATTCAACATCAAATACGATTTTTTCATCTTTTTAAGAACTTACAACTTTGAATTAGATGGATCTATATCTAATTTAGATAAATAATATCTCCTTAGCAAGGTAAATAACTTTGCATGTTTTGGTGGAGAAAGAAAATATTTTCTACTCAAATAATGAAAAATAGAAGAGGTATCCCTGGTTCCATACAATTTTTTGAATACCAAATTCATGTTGTTATGAAATTCAAGGGCATTTCCACATCGTGTTTTTTCTGAATGCATGAAATTCCCCAAATTCCAACCATATTTAAGACAAGAGCACACCTTATTTTCTCTATAAGCCTTCATTTCCAGTTTCTTGAACAATGAAACTTCCAACTCCATGTCAAGAATAAGGAACTTATTCATTTAGATTTCAATGCATTAAACCTAAATACACAATGTTTTCTCTTCAATAACTTTCAAATTTAGTACCATACTGACTTCACTGACAAGGTCCTCCTCAACAAACAAAAACGAAAAATCACCATGGTAATTTTCCGGGGAATTCATTTCTAAAAACTAGTCATCGTATCTCTTTTTCATATCCTCTAATCCTTTAATCAATGGAATTTTCATGAATAGAGTATGGCCAATGGAAGACATATTACCTGAAAAAGGAATTAAAAAAATCAATATTTCGTAAGTAATTGGAAAGGACAAATATTGTTTCTCAACAATGCATTAACAACGAGATGTTGTATCTTAATGTCATTATTTTCACAGAGTACAATTCAATAGGAATAAATATTTATAGCATAGTAGTTGCCAAACATACTTAAACCCTCCTTTAGTTATAAAGAACAAGGAAGTATTAATATTTTTTTGTTATGAGTTAAACTAAGAAATTTAAACAATTAGTCGCTATTAAATTTGGTTTGTTTCAAGTAGTGAATTTATTGCTAGAAGTGTAGACTAGCGGTCACTAACATCTATATATTCCCATCACTGTAAAAATCATATTTGAGTTACAATACATCATTGTGAAAACTTGGAAACCAACATGGGTGATAAGGGTTAAGAATTGAATATTTAATAATAAAAAATATTACAAGTCATGATGTGTTTGGGTGTTGTAATTAGGTGCCTTTTATAGTTCTCATAAAATCTATCGTGTATATCACATAAATGAAATAGACTAGTCTATAGGAAAATGTATACCAGCTTCTAGGTTCAATTAGTAATAAAAAGTTATGGTTTCCCGGTATCAATCGTTAATAGTTTCTTATTTTAGAATTAGTGATCGAATAATAAACAAATAATGGAAAACCATGGCGTCTACTAGGATCCTTGTGGTGGATAATCTACCTAACGGGTGCTAGGATTAAGATGACATGTTTGACTATGTGTATTATATTCTCTTGAATCTACATGTGTATTGTATTCTCTTGAATATTCTTGTGTTAATTACATGTATTTAGAAAAGTGGTAAATATTTTTAATTACGTGTATTCAAGAAAGTGTTAAATATTTATCTTATCTTTGAATATTAGTTGTCTTCTCTTGTCTTAGAAAATCAAAGAAATGAAAATTCTTGGCAACTGCTAAGGTATCAATGAATTTTTTTTGTGACCACTAAGTATTTAATCAATTAAAAAATGCATTGTCTACATTATCAACAAATATTAATGTTGGAGCATAATAATAGAAGTACATGTTTTAAACTTGAAGACGTATCATGTTCATCTTGGCCCTACATATTTTCATAAATTACATGTTAAACAAAATAGTTTGTAATAATTTACTAAACATCGAAGGTGAAGATGTACACGAACCTTACACATGAGTAAAGGATAAGAGGCCGTGAAGAGAAATGCTTGTTTTATGTTTCCCAATTATTCCTTGTTGAGAAGGCTAGCATCCGCTGACCTCTACAATATTGGGGAATCCATTTTAATTATCAAAAAAACAATCTCAACAAATTTTTTGTCATTGTTTGTAATTATTTTATATTATATGAACTATCCCTGACAGAGCCAAGTCCTTGAATACATACCTTCAAGAAGGGTGACGCCTTATGTAGTTCTCATTTGATATTTTTTGTATAAAACATAATCCACATAGTTTCATATAAACAAAAATGCTTTACAATTGGTAAGAACCTTTATTTAATGAAAGGTAATCGCCATTAGTTAAGGATGGTAATAAATATAGACATATAGCTAGGAAAGTTTAGATCATAGTAGAGGAAATGAGCAAGTTATTGTGAATCCTAATGTAAGAGGTTACTAGAGCCACTTAATAGTCATAATTTTTTTATAAACAAAATAGCTTTTAGGGGAGAGGGGCTAATAGTGGTACACGTATTGGCCCCTCTCCCGTAATAGTTCATGAATTTTATAATATGCATATTTTCTTTTACATATGTGAATTATGTGGAAAACATATTTTTAAGGGATTTAAAATAAGTACTTTTGAATACAAAGGAATTTAAGGCAACCCATTACTTGAGAATAAAATCACCTTTTATGGGTTGACTATGTGTCACCATTTTATTGTTAGGTTAAATATTATTCACCTATATATTCATTATGCATTTCATATTAATTAATTAATTTATTGTTTATATGGTTATATTTAGTTATAAACCATATCATTGTTTTTATTCAAACATTACGGGTGTTGTTCTATTGTTTTAACAATATTATTCTTGTGCTTCCCGGATGTAATATTGGAAGCTACTATATTTTAAATTGGTTGTTTCATTGTTGCAACTCCTCATTTGTTTGTATTCAGATGTACAATACCTATAAGTATTGCAGCTCATTCATATGTAATTTGGTTGATTGATTTTAATATATTTTATCAGGCTTCCGCCCTTGTTGCTCAATCTACATTTGGTACGAGAGCGAATTGAAGCTCTTGGAAAGGTTGCAGAGGAAGAAGAATTCGTGGAGAAGAAATTTACTTCGTCGGAGAGCCAGAGATGCCTCCGGAAGCTTCCTAGATCTCCCTACAATCCCACAATCTCCTGTGTGAATACCAAGTAAATGTAAAGCAAATGGTTTTTGCCTTGGTGCCCTGCACTAGGAATTTTTTTTTCCTGGGGCTTACAAAATTAAAAAAAATTTGCATAAGGGGTTTTGTATTTAAAATTGTCTAGTTACAGATAATTTATATGTACTATCATATATCCCTGTATTGTTGTTGCATCAAGCATTTAGGTTGTTTCAAAGCTCTGCGTCCAACCTCCTGACCGAGCTATTGAGATGGGTTACATTGTTTGAAGAGTTGCATTGTAACTGAAGCACATTTCTCAGAGAACATTGCATTAGAGAATTGCACACCAAAGGCCGATCTCATTTTTGAATGGTGGCGAGTTGTGGAGGCTTCTCATTGAGATCCATCACAAAATGGTGTCGAACTCCCTGCGTTGAGCTCCTTTCTACACCTACAATAAAATAAACAATACACTTGCATACAAGCTTCAAACTCCACGTAAACTTGTAACAAAAAAAAAAAAAAAACCACGGCTTGAAGGCATCACCAAAGAAATAAAAAATGGTGGGACAAAGCACCGACCCCTACAACACAAGGTAGATTAGTCACATAGGGCCTGCACCAAGGCCGATCCATCCTTCCTTCATACACATCGTCTTGCACAAGGAAAACAAATCAGATTAGTAAAAAACAAAATCAATTAAAAATGGTAGAGAGAGAAAAAGGCGTGAATAAACATAGCAGAGGATATAGAAATGAAAACCAATAAATAGAAACATTTCCAAGGTGTGTATATACAACGGCGTTGGATAAAAAGTGAGAAAAATGTGTTGAAGATCCATTTTTTAATGCATGTAAAACCTAATCTTCTCCCTCTCTAATACACAAGCCATGTGGAACCTCTGCCACATCTTTTTTAATGAGGTAAGTCATTTTTCATCTACTTCAAATACACTTTGCTTCATTTCTATATCAAGTGCTCATAAGAGCCAAAGCGGTTAGAGAGAAAGACTTGGGTGTGTGAGGTTTGGAGTTCAAAATCCACCCCCATGATTTTTTTTAAATTGTGATATTTAGAGGAAAATTTAAAAAAAACTGCCAAATTTAGAGGATATTTTAGCAAGAAAACTACCTCTAAACAACTAGTTACTGCTAAACAGGCCTCCAAATATTTTAGTGAGAAAAACCCTATTTTAAGGTAATTTTTTCCTCTCCTAATAGGCCTATTTTTTCATTCTGGGGATTTTTTACAAAAGGAGGCCTATTTAGAAATTACATTTTCAGCTATATTTTGCAATTTTTTAGCGTAGTGGGTCATTTTGGGCTTCGTAGGCCACTAGGGCCCGCAAAACAATTTTTTTTGCCTACCATTAAATTTTTCCAGATTTTTTAATGTAATTACATTCTTCAATATATTGTACTAATTTGTAGGTTGCCATAGTCAACTGAAAATATTGTAACTAATCAGAAACTGACAGAAATTTTTAATTAAAAATAGTAAAAAAATTGGTTCTGTAATACTCATGAGATACTAGATATCATTCGTAACATTCGGTCTATATGGTGCCTCTAGGAAGCACTTACAGGTAAAGCCGTTATGACTACTACTACACTTAATTCCTAATATAGCTGCAACACCGTCATCTGGGCATCAACCCTTTAAATCGATGGGGAGTAATAAGGACACAATGCACACACTATGAGCCATCGCATCCGTCTGTGAACAATTGCACGATATAAATCCGGATTGAGAAATTATCCAAGTATATAGCGAAGTTACGCGTGCGTATGAGGATATAACTTTAAGTCGGTGTCAATAATCACACAGACCCCTTTCAGTAATATCTTGGTACCACGTATTGAATTCTTTCACGTACATTAGCGTCTCTTTAACGTATCGCTGGGTATATAGAAAGGGTGAGCTTATTCCACGTACCACCGGGTATATTGGAAGGGAACGTATATAGAAAGGTTTGGTATATCAGATTGACGGTATATAGATTGGGAGACATTATACCCAGAGTGGTAAGAGCCAAACTCTGTCAGTGTTTTCTATAAAATGGGCACCAATTCCCCCAATTTTTTCTTCCAGATTCACAACTACTTAGAGAAAAAAACTATGCTACATGGAAGAAAAAAATCAAGACACATCTTGAGTTTGAAGAGATCTGGCCTATTTCGAATGGTAATATGAACATATAAGCTACTAATAAAACACAACAATGGTAGTTTGATAGATCAGATCAAAAATCCAAACTCGTCATCTTGTTTGGAGTTTCCGATGATGTGCAACCCCACATTCGTGATGCCATAACAACCAAAGAAGCGTGGTATAAGTGGAGCACGGTGTATGTGGAAAAAATCAAGAATGTCATTATAAATTTATAGAGTCATTTACATACACTGAATTTCAAACAAAATGATAAAATCAAAGCTTTCTTAAGAAGATGTTGTAGTACAAATGTGCAAGAGGGAAATTGACAATTTGCAAGCACGACAATGATACCCTAGTGTTAATTTTTTCAAGTCCCATCATTCCAAGACACCCCGGGTCTAGCCAATCAGTCTAAATGACCTCCTGAATAATGTAATTTCATCCCCCTAAGTGATTTAGGTGAGTCTATTCATTCCCCCTAGGTGATTTTAGGGAGTTCTGAAAATATACTATCTTCTGGCAGTATTGGTAAGGGATATCGCTGGCCTTCCCACGACTAGATCAACCCCTTGGAGCAGAAAAAGGGTAAAATTCAACATGGAGGTGAATTGAAGACCTTAAAACATCATGGAAATGATTTTGGAAGATTTTGGGAAGTTTTGAGAAACTTGGAGTAGTTTGGGAAAAATTAGGGCTCATAAGCCTAGGTAGTTCATAGGCCTAAAACAACTATTGGGCTTCAAAAGAAGATTCTAGGAGCTCTAGATGAAGTTAGAAGTAAAAAAAATTCTCCGAAAAGAGGATTCCAATACCTACATGATGGTGAAATAACATTTTTCACAACACATTGGAACATAGGATTTGCAGGCAGGTTTAATTAGGCATAAGTGGAGCCTCAAATACAAAATCCATTTTTTAGGGATCATATTGTTGAATAAAGACACAATACCCCCACCAGTGGATTCAAAATTCTATTTACAATCAAGATCATATATAATTTCACCATTAAATTCCACCTGGAGCTCACGTTATCATCGTTTCAAGTTGCCCTCTTAGGGATTTAGACATTTTTTCGGGAGGACACATGTCAGCACCAGGATCCTGACAGGATCTCATGTCCCCAATGTCCCTGAGGTTAGGTACACCAACCCTTGAAAAATGTGTCCAGCCCCCATGTGACCTCTTGGACCGTCATATGACCTCCAGACTCAATAGCTCAGCTCCCAGGTGCATTTTTGGAGCATCCATTCCCTACCGTCTGATTGGGCACCACGTGTCAGCTCCAGGACCACCATGGAAACTGATGTCCCTTATATCCCTAAGGTGAGGGACATCAGACCTTGAAAAATTCTCTCAGACCCTATGAGGAGTCTTCTGGACACCCACTGTGACCGACTTTCAGCCCCCAGGTGCATTTTTGGAGCAGCCATCCCCTGTCGTCGGATCGAGGAAACATGGCATCACCTTGAACACCATGAAATTTATGTCCCTCACATCCATGAGGTAAGGGAAATCAGGGACAAAAAAATTCTCCCAGCCCCTCCATTTGCATGTTTTTAAAATTTTAAATCCGGGCACTTAGTCGTTTCTTCCCCCTCATTTCTTCTTCACAACTTCATACATTGTCATGGCTCCGTGCATGATTGTCCAGACAGTGATAGAACCTTTACCATGGTCACATAAACTCCCCAAACACTATATAATGTTTCCCATAGTGATGTAAAAGTATCATAAGGAATTCTCATCAAGCTAAGAAGGAGAAACAAAGAACATAGGAGAAAAAGGAGAAAACTCCATAACCATGAAATGAGAAGTTGAAGAGATATCCCAAACGGATGTGTGAAACAAAAAGATATATTTTTATGTTCATTCCTCTACCCAAGGCCATAAATAAGACACCTTAAAACCCTCCTCTCATTCAATAGAGCATCCACAGTGAAGAAATCCCACTTCTAGCTCAACGAAGAAAAAATCAAATTTCTCGTCAAACTGTTAGGTGAAACGAAGTAGAATCGCACATGAAGCATCAAAACAAATATACCATATCAAATATATAATATTATTTGCAAATGGAGGAGAACAACGGACCTACAATTTTGAGGTCCATTAATGGTTGCCGCATCCAGAAGCACTGCTAGGTCTGAAATTTAAGACTTTAAAATATCCTGGACTATTAAGCTGACGGGCCCGAAATTTCAGAGGGGTGATTTTGGGAAAAGATCCATATTAAAAAACTTATTTCCACATCAATCCGACTCCCAAAAGATAACTTTATAAAAATAGAAAGTCTACTACATAGGAACTGCTATTTCGAGAAAGTCATCAACAAAAGAACTGCAAAGGAGACAAAGACATTGGAGGTGCACTACAGTTGAGAATTCACCAGAATGGACATTTTTTGCACTTACTAAAAATAGTAAGTGGGCCCTTGAGAACTTGTTAAAATAGAAAGTTGATCCAGAAAGAATGAGGAACACAGGGAGAAGAAGGAAAAATGAGCCACAACATCCAGTTAAAGATTGGGGACTTGATTTCTCACACTTACTAAAAATAGTAATTTGATTTTACCTAAGGGAGATATGAAGCCAAAGTTGACGGGTTAGAATCCTTCTCAGGATCACAAAGTGGAGAAAAATTGGAGAATGGAGCCAAGTCCAATGCAGTAACTCATCCTTCGGCATAATTCTTCTTCTTCTTCTTCCTCTTCTTTCTCTCTCTATTTTCTCCTCATACGAAACTCTCTCTCTTCAATGTTATACTTTTTGCGTTGAAGGTTGCACTTTTTAATATGACTTAAGTGAATTTATAAATATAATGTAAATTAAGTCACCTTGATATTATAAAAGGGACTTAAATATTTAAAGTGGAATATGAACAGTCTTAAGTTGTATTAAGGTATTTGAAAGGTCATGAGGAAGACAAGGAGTCAAGTCTACTCTATAAATTGTAAAGCCATCCCCATTTCAAAGGTTTGGCAATAGATCTTGTAAACTCATGAGTGCATTGTACTAAAAGAAAGCAAAGGAGATAGCCATTTTATTATACTTTCCTCCATTCTCAAATTTCTTCCATTCCCACATTATGTACAACTTTTGTTTAAGCATCAATACAAGAAGAAGGCGGTTGTAGCCTCTTTGATGAGGAGATTTTATAAACTTTGAGTTTGTAATCTTATCTCATCTTGTTGCCATGTGTAGGGTTGTTTCTTCTCATAAATGCATGTGTTAAAGTTTCTAACTAATGTGTGCAGGAATCAGATTTCCTAACTACAACATTAGTTCTACATATTTTCTCACTCCCCTTTACCCACTCTTTAGACAAAGTCTTCCCTAGCAAGAGATTGCTAGCTTTTCCGCAGGGTCAGTGGAGTGCCCTTGTTGAATCCCTGGTTGAAAGTCCACCACAAAAACCCAAATTTTCTCACGCATGCATATATGGTAGCTACACCGGTTAAGTATTGGGACTTAGATTCCCAGAGTGTTGGAAATAAATCTAAAAGTTTTTCCACTCGATAAATTTTCTCGCCAACAGTTTTTGGCACCCGCCGTGGGGCATATTTAGCAACATCTGCACCCAAAATACAACCGTAAGGTCAAAAAATTCAATATGTTTTTTTGAAAAAATAAAAAAAAATAGTGTTCATGAAAATATTGTGCTGAAGGCTACACTTTCAATATTTTTCAATTGACCCTTCATATTCCATAGTGTATTTTCATATTCCCACTTCAATAATTTCAAAAGCTGGATGAAGGAAGATACACTAGGTTGAATAGGTCGAGAGGTGGTGTTGTTTCCAATTTCGAGGCTTTGCAAAATAAGAAAGAACGAATTAGAGTTAATCCATACTTATTCTCTCAAGCCTCCTCATCATTTGGCACTTCGAGTAGTTCACTTGGTAATCCTTTCAAAACTCTGATTGATACTCTCCCTTCAAATTCTCCAATTTTTCAATCACGATTGGGCATTGAGCCCCCAAAAGAAGAAGAATTTGTAGAAGTAAGGGCTGAAACAAAAGAAGAAATAAAAATGGAAGATGAAGAATAAATACCTCAACCCATGGCTCCATGGGGAAGGAAATACAGTCCCATTTTCTCTTGAATCCCCTCTTCATGAGCTACCAATAAGTTCCCACAAGAACTTGCCAAAGTTCAAAGGCAACAAAACACAACATCTCGAAGAACACATCGCTGCTTTCATGACATCATGTGGAATTCTTGATGTCCAACATGAATATGTTGCTATAAGAATATTTGTGGAGTGCCTCCAAGAAAAATAAATAGAATGGTTTTACCTCCTACCTACCCGATCTGTCACTAGTTGGGATGACATCAAGACCATCTTCAAGGAAATATTCAAATCAACTGAAGACTATCAAGACCTCTTGGTTCAATTGGCTCAAATAAAGAAAGGAGAAAATGAAACCATGAGAGACTTTGTGGCTCATTTCAAATGGTTTCTTTGTAGGATACTTGAAGAGGATTCACCATCTCAAAACAATGTCAAAATATTCTTCATAAATGCTCAATCACCGGAGGTAGGATTTACCTTACGAATATTTCAACTGATGTATTTTTTAGAAGCACAAAGATTGGCCACTGAACTTGATGATGATCTCATCCTATCTTGAAATATTAAGAATCCTTCAAAGGGTAAGACCCAACATCTTGGAGACAAGAGAAACAATCCATCACTACAAAAGTTAGCAAATGAGATGGCCTCTTTGAAGAGGGAATTATTTGAATGAGTATCTTCTCAAAGAAACAACAGAAATCAGATTGTAGGAGCACCCCAAAGGCTCACCTTGGAGGCCCCACCCATGAACATAAATTGCAGATTTCAAGAAGGTGAAGAAGAGATTGAACAAGAAAGTGAAGGTGGTGATTTGTTAGAAAATGACGAGTTTGAGAATGATACAAAAATTAGATTCTGTGAGTATTCTAGATGTGATGAATAATATGAAGAGGATGTTCCTAGTTTCTCATGTGTGGTATTCACTCATTCTCAATACGAGAAAAGATCATCTCCCTCCACTTATAAAAAATAAAACAAGGTTGATGATCCTCCTGTGGTGACTCCAAAAAATAAGTCTGCATTGTTGGAGCCTGACCCTGTAGCAAGTAAGAAGATGCCTGCAATCCCAAGTAAGTCTTCTAATGTCTCTTCCAAGTCTAAATATAAATCTGCTCCTGTAAAATCTAATACCTTGAAAACTCCTAGTGTGCCTTTCAAAACACCGTCCATCCCTCAGAAATCAAATCTTTCTCCCAAGCCTATCCAGACTCTAAAATCAGTTCCTTCACCCCCCTTGTCCACATCTGCTCCCTTTGACTTTATAGAATATGCAAACAAGACCAAAAATTAGATTACTGAAACTAAATATTTGTGGACTCATTCTGAACAATTTGACAGGTTCGTCCTATATATCAAGAGTGGCAGTCTAACAACAAATGATGTAGCTCATCATCCTAAAGGAATACTACCAAACCCACCTACAACTCCCTCACAGAACATCCTTTCTCTGAGTGCATCAAAGACTAATAAAGTTGAACTTTTCTATGTTTCCCTTCTTGTTGGAGAATATGTACTGAACAATTACATAATAGATTCTAGAGCCTCAGACAACATGATGCCTTTGAATGTTGCCAAGGCTCTCAAACTTACAATGACTACACCTAGTGGCTATTTTTACTCTTTGGAATAAAAAAGGTCTCACTTGTAGGGAAGGTAAAAGATTCACAGGTGGTTCTCACTAGATTTATAGACAAGAAAGTTTCAGTGATGATTTTGGTAGTAGACATCCCCACCTCGTTCAGAATGCTACTGAGTAGAAATTTCTTCCAAGACTTGGGAGGGAAAATTCAGATGAATTGGTCTTTTGCAACCATACTAGTGAAGGGAGACATGGAGAAATTATTTCCCAAGAAGAAGATGAGGTACACGATACGAAATTCTGGAAGCCCGGAAGCTAACATTTTGTACCAGGGTAGTAGGCAGATGAATCATTTTATGGAAACCAAGGAAGAGGATATCCCCATATTGATAGGCCTAGACATGCCTTCCCAGAGAGATTTGGACTTTGAAGAATCATTGAGGAGATTCGAGTTATAAGAGGGAAGCTCTGAATTACCGGATGATGCAAACCATGAAGAAGAGGAAATGGCGCTTAATGATTTTCAAGAAGAAAAATCAGCTTATATGCTTATCCAAGATGAGGAGTTATTCTCATTCCCATTTGGGAATCAAGATGACCTCAGCCAGGCCATCTACGGAGAGACAAAATAATCTTCTAATGAGATTGTGAAAGGCTTGAAATAAATCTTTGCACAAGGACTGCTAAGAGCTGCAGAAGAAACAGAAGACCCTGAGATCAGTCTTGAACTTTAACTGCAAGCCATGAATCTACAAGACAAGTGTGAAGCTGATTTAAAAGCCTTAACCAATGATAAGGTTAACCATATCAAGATAAGGAAAGATGAAAAATATGATGCCACCCTTGAGCTAGTTATTGATGTATGTAATGATGAAATGGAGATGTTTTCTTTCCCATTTGAAGAAGAAGACTCTTTCCATGTTAAATAATTTGAAGCAAGGAATTATGAGGCATTTGAAGATGAGACTCCTCTTGATGAAGGATCAGTGGAGTGTAAAAATTCCCAATATGATGAGGTAATCCCTCTAGAGAGATTCCTTGAGCTGAAAAATAAAGATCCTTCAAAGGCGTACAAAGAGGAGTTGTAGGAAACAATGAAGCATAACTCTGAGAAAAAAATATTGGATGCAGTAGAAGTTGTGGAAGATCCTGAGCTGATTGTTGATCTCTTCACTAGTGCAATGAACATACAAGACAAATATGAGTTTACCTATGATCCTCTCGTCAGTACTCAAATTCCTCATAGTGAAGAAGAGATAAAGGATGAATCAAATGTTTCTCATGGAGAAGATATCAATGAGCATATACCCGAAAATAGAAGTAACTCAGAATATAGAATGAATTTGAATGAAAAGAAGCCATGGGGCAGAAATGCTATGTTCGATGGAGAATCATCTATATGGATAAACATGGAAGGAAACTGACAGCATGAAACTGATTTTAAAGAACATGAAGGCGGTGAAATTTCCAAGAAAGGATCTGAGCATCAATAAGATCACATGGAATCACTCCTACCAAGTACACAGACAATTGTGAAAGCATATGGCTTTCATAAGCAACCGAGGAAAGGAGGTTACTTTCTGGAGCTAGTCGATGGCTTTACAGATCAACATCACTCAGTGTTTCCCACTCAGGGGTAAATCTTGAGGAATGAAAAGTTCTTCAATGAAAGTGGGTTGTCCCTCGCCTTGTACCATAGGTGATTTCTATGTGTGTTTCCCTTCCTGTTGTGTGTGTCTTTTTCTCATTTTATGTGTGTCCTTTTCCTTCTTCTCTCTCTCTCTCTCTCTCTCGTAAGTTATACATGACTCCGCAGGGCCCAATGGATAACACACTGGTAAATGAACTATATTGTCTAAAATTGAGATTCTGGGTTCCCATGTCATGTCCCCAAGCTAGATCCAGCTATTGTCATGCAAATGTGCAATAAGGAAATTGACAATTTCCAAGCATGACAACGATACCCCAGTGTTAATTTTTTCAAGTCCCATCATTCCAAGACACCCTGGGTCTATCCAATTAGTCCAAATGACCTCCTTAATAATGTAATCTCATACCCATAGGTGATTTAGGTAAATCTATTCATTCCCCCTAGGTGATTTTAGGGAGCTCTGAAAAGATACTATCTTCTGGCAGTATTGGGAAGGGTTATCGTTGGCCTTCCCAGGACTGGATCAACCCCTTGGAGTAGAACAGAAGGGTAAAATTCAACATGGAGGTGAATTGAAGACCTTAAAACATCATGGAAATGATTTTGGAAGATTTTGGGAAGTTTTGAAAAACTTGGAGTAGTTTGAGAAAAATTAGGTTTCACAAACATAGGCAGTTAAAAGGCCTAAGACAACTGTTGGGCATCAGTAAAAGATTCTGGGAGCTCTAGATGGAGTTAGAAGGAAAAAAACATCTCCGGAAAGAGGATTACAATACCTACATGATGGTGAAATAATATTCTTCACAACACCTTGGCGCATAGGATTTGAAGGTAGGTTTTATCAGGCATAAGTAGATCCTGAAATACAAAATATACTTTTTAGGGATCATATGGTCGAATCAAGACATGATACCCCAAAAAATGGATTCAAAATACTATTTAAAGTCAGGATCATATAAAATTTCACCAATAAATTCCAGCAGGATCTCACGTTATCATCGTTTCAAGTTTCCCTCTTCGGGACTTCGTCATTTTTTTGGGAGGACACATGTCAGCACTAGGATCCTGATGGGATTTCATGTCCTCGATGTCCTTGAGGTTAGGTACACCAACCCTTGAAAAATGTTCCCAGCCCCCATGTGACCTCTTAGACCCTCATATGATCTCCAGAATCGATAGTTAAGCCCCCAGGTGCATTTTTAAAGCATCCATTCCCTACCGTCGGATTGGGCACAACATGTTAGCTCCTGGACCACTGTGGAAACTGATGTCCCTTATGTCCCTGAGGTGAGGGACATCAGAACTTGAAATTTTTTCCCAGCCCCTATGAGGAGTCTTTTGGACACCCACGTGAGCAAATTTCAGCCCCCAGGTGCATTTTTGGAGCCTCCATCCCCTGCCATCAGATCGAGGGCACACGACATCAGCTTGACCACCATTGAAATTGATGTCCCTCACATACCTGAGGTTAGGAACATCAGGTACAAAAAAATTCTCCTAGCCCCTCCATGTGTATGTTTTTAAAATTTTAAATCTAGCACTTAGCCGTTTCTTCCCCCTCATTATTTTTCATAGCTTCATACATTGCCATGGCTTTGTGCATGATTTTCTAGACACCCGGTCCAACTTCATTACTTAGAAACAACTCCACCATGGCCACATAAAATACCTAAATACTAAATTACCTTTCCTAAACTTATGTGCAGGTATTAGAAGTAACTCTCATCAAGATAAGAGGGAGAAACAAAGAACACAAAAGGAGAAAAAGGAGAAAACTCCATAACCATGAAATGAGAAGTTGAAGAAATATCCCAAACAGATGTGTGAAATAAAAATATATATTTTTATGTTCATTCCTCTACCCAAGGCCATCAAGAAGACACCTTCAAACCCTCCTCTCATGCAACAAATCATCCACATTGAAGAAATCCCACTTCTAGCTCAATGAAGAAAAAATCCAATTTCCCATCAAACCGTTAGGCGAAACGAAGTAGAATTGCACGTGAAGCATAAAAAAATCCCATATCAAATATATAATTTTATTTTTAAAATGGAGAAGAAAACCAGACCTACAAATTTGAGGTCCATTAATGGCTACCGCATCTAGAAGCACTGCCTGGTCTGAAATTTAATCATGCGGGCCCAAAATTTCAGAGGGGTGATATTGGGAAAAAACCTATATCAAAAAACTTTATTCCATGTCAACCCGACTTCCAGAAGCTAACTTTCTAAAAATATCAAGTCTACTACATATGAACTGCTATTTCGGGAAAATTCATCAACATAAGAACCTACGAAGGAGACAAAGACATTGGAGGTGCAGTACAGCTGAGAATTCACTAGAACAGACATTATTTACACTTTCTAAAAATAGTAAGTGGGCCCTCGAGCATCTACTAAAAATAGAAAGTTGATCCAGAAAGAACGAGGAACACATGGAGAAAGAGGAAAATTGAGTTACAATATCCAGTTGAAGATCGATGACTTGAATTCTCACACTTACTAAAAATAGTAAATTGATTTTACCTAAGGGAGATATGATGCCAAAGTTGACGGGTTAGAATCCTTCTCAGGATCACAAAGTGGAGAACAGTCAGAGAATAGAGCCAAGTCCACTATAGCAACTCATCCTTCAGCACAATTCTTCTTCTTCTTCTTCCTCTTCTTTCTGTCTCTCTCTTCGCTCCTCATACGACACTCTCTCTCTTCAATGTTATATTTTTGCGTTCAGGGTTACACTTTTTAATATGGCTTAAGTGACTTTAGAAATATAATGTAAATTAATTCACCTTGCTATTATAAAAGGGACTTAAATATTTAAAGTGGAATATGATCATTCTTAAGTCATATTAAGGTATTCAAAAGGTCATGAGGAAGAGGAGGAGTCAAGCCTACTATATAAATTATAAAGCCATTCCCATTTCAACAGGTTGGTAATTGATCTTATAAACTCACGAGTGCATTGTACTTAGAGAAATCAAAGGAGATAGCCATTTTCTTATACTTTCCTCCATTCTCAAATTTCTTCCATTCCCACATTATGTACAACTTCTGTTTAAGCATCAATACAAGAAGAAGTATTTTTTAGCCTCTTTGATGAGGAGATTTTAGAAACTTTGAGTTCACAATCTTATCTCTTCTTGTTTCCATTTACAGGGTTGTTTCTTCTCATAAATGCATGTGTTAAAGTTTCTAACTAATGTGTGGAGGATTCTGATTTCCTACCTGCAACATTAGTTTCCATATCTCATTTCTCACTCCCTTTCCCACTTTCAGATAATTTATTCCCTAGCAAGAGATTGCTAGGTTTTCCACAGGGTTAGTGGAGTTCCCCTGTTAGATCCCCAGTCAAAAGGCCACCACAAAAATCCACATTTTCTGGTGCATGCATATACGAAAGTTGCACTAGTTAAGTAGAGGGACTATATTCCTAGAGCATTGGAAAGAAATCCACAAGTTTGTCCACCCAAAATTTTTTCTCACCAACAGAAGAGTTACAGAACTGAGGGCTTCACTTCTAGCCCTAGGAGAAGCGGTCAAAGATGATGCTCTTGTTCCCATTGTTCTGAGAGAACTCCCTTCTTCATACCATATTTTTGTAATAACACTAAACTTGAAAGATACGACAATTAGTTTTGAAAAATTGGTAAACCTATTGAAACAAGAAGAATTAATGCACAATAAGGATGATGAAGAGGATCAGGCACTTTCTTCACATCAAAAATGGAATGGAAAAGGTAAAGAAAAACCTAAGTCCTATCAAAAGTCCCAAAATCATAATCAGTATCATGGGGAAAAACAACAGAAGAAGCAATGTCCAATTTGTAAAAGAGGACATGACTTACAAGATTGTTGGTATAATACTTACAAGAAAGGTTCATCAAGAAACTCTAGACCCCCACAACAATCTCACAAGGGACATTCTAACTACAATCAAGGGCATAAAAAGGGGAACTAGAAAAGAAGACCCCATCAGCAAGGAAATATTGTTGAGTAAGAATAACATTCAGATAATGAAGAATTCTTATACAATGCTTGATCAAGTGAATCATCCACGTCATCTAGTGATGTCTAGTATGTTTATTCGGGAGCCACTCGACACATGACAAACCATAGAGACTGGTTTACTTCAATGAGGGACATGCCATTGAAAAACCATGTTTCATTGGGAGATGATTCTTCATATAGAGTTTAGGGGATTGGGAACATTTCTCTACCCCTTGGTTCACGCAACTGTAAACTATCAGATGTATTATATGTCCCTAGGTTGAAAAAGAATCTACTTTGAGTCAGTCAACTCTTTGATCACAACATAAAAATTTACTTTGATAGTCATTCCAGCAAGAAAATGTGTTTGATTCGAAACAAATCATGAGGCTCAAAAATAGTGTGTAAAATCCTCCAATGTGGGATGCATGTTCCAGCTTGATTTTGTTCATAGAGACGATCAAGAACTTGTGGATAAGAACTCTACCTCAACATAGTTGTGGCATCAAATACTTGGTCATGTTAGTTTTAAGTATCTCGAGACACTTCGTAGGGGCAATATGTTACATGGGATACCATCTCTTCAGAAGGATACAAAAAGGTTTCCTCACTCCCTAATAGGAAAACAACATAGAGCTTCATTCCATAAGAGTACATATCAAGCTTATGGTAATATTGATCTAGTTCACATTGATCTTTGCAGTCTGATGTAACCAAGTCATTCTGTATTTTAGTACTTCATGCTTTGTGTTGACGACTATTCAAGAAAAATGTGGATTTTTTGTCTTTGCAAGAAAAGTGAAGCTTTTGAAACCTTCAAAAAGCTCAAAGTAGCCGTTGAAAACAAAACTAGTCGTCACATCAGAACTCTCTACTCAGATCAAGGGGGGGAATTCACCAGTAATGAGTTCAAATACTACCTACAAACTCATGGGATTCATCAAAAAATTCCTCCTCCACACACACCGCAATAGAATGGTGTTGTTGAGAGAAGAAATCATACTATCATGGAAGTGGTGTGATGCATGATCGATGATTCTGGACTTACAAAGACATTCTAAGTAGAAGTAGTAAAGACAACATTGTATTTGTTAAATAGAGTGCCCATAGTTTCTCTTGACAGAGTAACACCACAAGAAGCATGGTCAAAGAGAAAACCATCTATTGCACACCTTAGAGTATTCAGGTGCAAAGCAAGTATGCACATACCCAAGTAGAACAAAAAGAAATTGGACATGAAGTCAAAGAAACTCATCTTCATTGGGTATAGTGAAGAGAATCTTGGGTACAAATTGATGGATCCGAAGATGAGAAAATTATACACCAGCAGAGATGTTGAGTTTTTTGATAAGAAGGAAGTAGAGACTCCTCCTCCAGACTCACCAAATGTAGATTTTTCACCAATTGTAAAAATTGAAGCTGATGTTCCCTCAGATGATGAAAGTGAGGATGGGGATGATGGTGTTGATATGATAGAACCACAACCCATGGGAACAATTCAGCGTATGGCCAAGTGGTATACTAGCACATTACGAGATGCAAAAATGGATGCTCCACTGGATACATCGACCCCTAGACCAAAAAAATTTAGTAAAGCAAGATAAGAAGTTAACTTTGCTTTGATGAGTAGATTTATCAAGTCTGATGATCCCTCTACAATCCAGGAAGCCCTATAGTCAAAAGCTTAGAAAGATGCCATGGACTTTGAATATCAGTCAGTAATGAAAAATAACACTTGGTAGATTTTCGATCTTCCACCAGGGAAGAAACCCATTGGATGCAGATAGATATTCAAAATGAATTACAAAGTAGATGGGATAGTGGAAAAGTTTAAAGGGAGACTAGTAGAAAAGGGGTATGCACAAAAAGAAGAAATTGAATACGAGGAGACATTTCCTCCCACAACTAAGATCAAAACGATCAGGATGATCTTTTCTCTAACTACATAGTTTGGATGGAAAGTCCATCAGATGGACGTAAAAGTTTCCTTCCTAAATGGAGATTTACAAGAATAAGTCTATATGACTCAACCTGAGATATATGTTGTATCTGGTCAAGAAGAAAAGGTATGCAGACTCAGGAAATCTCTATATGGCCTCAAACAGGCACCTCGTACATGGTACATCAAGATTGATGAGCATCTTGTACAACATGGATTTTTTAGAAATCCATACGACCCCAATCTCTACCTCAAAAAGCAAGGGGGGATATTGTAATTTTCATTGTCTATGTCGATGATCTATTCATCATTGGCAGTTCAGTGAGGATGATTGATGCAATGAAGAAAGATCTTAATCGATTGTTCGACATGAACAATCTTAGGCTAATGCATTATTATCTTGGATTGGAAGTATGATAGAAAGAGAATCACATTTTTGTTTCTCAGATGAAATATACTAAGACAATGCTTGAGAAATTTAGGATGATGGATTACACACCAATTGCTACACCTATGGAGAATAGATTATAGTCATCTCATTCAGATCCATCTCTTGAGGTAAGTTCCACTCTCTATTGATAGTTGATTGGGAGTCTCATTTACCTAACCTACACTAGACCAGATATTAGCTTGCAGTGATCTATCTATCTAGGTTCATGCAATAAACCATAGTTTTTCATTAGAAAGCAGCAAGGTGCATCTTGAGATATCTCAAAGGATCAATGGATCTTGGTGTAGAATACAAGAAGAATGACAACTTCTTCTTGTCAGGATATTTGGATTCAGATCATGCATGAAATATTGATGATAGAAAATCCACTTCAGGATTTGTGTTTTTTATGGGATCTAGACCAATATTATGGGGAAGCAAGAAACAACACTTTGTTTCTCATTCTTCCATAGAAGCTGAGTATCATTCTTCAGGAGAAGCTCTATATAAATCAATTTGGCTATGTCGCATACTCAAAGGACTTGGAATACCACAGGACAAACCGACCACGGTGTATGTTGACAATCAAGGTGTTCTAAAACTTGTTCCCAATCCAGTGTTTCATGAAAGAAAAAAGCACATTGAGGTATAGGTTCATTTCATATGTGAGCATGTGTTGAAGCACAACATCTAATTCAATTTTATCCAACAGCTAAACAACGAGCAAATGTCTTCATGAAGTCACTTGCACGTGACAAGTTTGAGTTGTTCAGAGAGTTCCTCTCCTCATCCCTTGAGATAATGCACAATTAAGGGGGGGAATGTTAGGTTATATATTATTCACCTATTTATTAATTATGATTATTTCATATTAATTAATGTTTTTATTGTTTATATGGTTATATTTAATTGTAAACCATATTATTGTTTTTATTCAAACATTATAGGTGATGTTATATTCTTTTAACAATATTATTGTTGTGCTTCCCGGATGTAATATTGGAAGCTACTGCATTTTAAATTGGTTGTTACAAATCCTCATTTGTTTGTATTCAGTTGTACAATACCTATAAATATTGCTTCTCATTCATATGTAATTTAGTTGATTGATTTTAATATATTTTATTAGGATTCCGCACCTGTTACTCAATCTACATTCATTGGGTAATATATTGATGAGACTTACTTTATTGGCTAGGTTTTCATTTAATTTTTAAC
This sequence comes from Taxus chinensis, assembly GCA_019776745.2. Classification (NCBI taxonomy): domain Eukaryota; kingdom Viridiplantae; phylum Streptophyta; class Pinopsida; order Cupressales; family Taxaceae; genus Taxus; species Taxus chinensis. The sequence goes on along the minus strand of CM034151.1, from coordinate 593,342,961 downwards.
TTGAATTCAAACAACTAATGGCACTTTATTTCACATACCCATTAACGACCATTGGATCCTTTTACCTAGAAAAATTAGATCATAATAGAAGAAGTTATTTGTCCCTGGCTAATGAATGGAATACTAATGAATTAATTATTGGAGGTGATTCCCATATTATTGCTAACATTGTCGTTTAAAACAAAACCTTTTTAGGGATAATCAATCTTGTGTGATTAAAATTCCCTTTGTATGCTCTCTCATTAACTCTGTATTGGACTTTAAATCTTATCTATTAAGATGACTACTAAATAGGAAGGTTTTGTGAAAATTTGAGGGACTCACCAACTGTTTTGTGATAATATTTGAAATAAACATGCTTTTATTAGATAAGGTAAAAACTGGGATCAGCTCTGTCGACAATAAAATTTTCCTCCGTAATTTCTATTTTATTATGTATGTATTAGGAATAGGATGTTGTTAAGTATGATTAGTAGTGGCGTCTGATAGAAGATAACGACGTCGTCAGTACGGAGCCGCCAATAAAGTAGAGTACGGTAACAGTCAAATTACAATAGGAATGTTGTGGTAAAGAGTAAATATTTGTCGTAAGTGGTTCGGTAATGTTAAAATGTCAAAGTTGGGGTAAGTAGAGAAGTAGGGTCTACATGATTAGGAATTAGAAATATTATATTTGTAATAAGGACAAAGAGTGATGTCATAAATATTTTGTGTATTTTATTTGTGGAAAAGTCTAAAAAGGTGGAACCCATGTGAGATGATAAGGTTTATCTTATCTTAGAAGATAAGCCTACATGTAAAGGCAAGAGTTTAGGCATGGAATATGATTGGCCGGAAGAGATTTCCTATCCTATCTTAGAGATAAGGTGGATAAGCCTGAATTCCTATAAATAAAGAGGCCACCCTCCCTCATTTAGCATAGAGAGAAGTAGTGAGAAATATTGTATGAGTAAGTGTGTAAAGGAAGCCATCATTTAGAAGGTGTGTTAAAGAATCCATTGTGAAGTTTCTCCCATAGTTATTGTTGGAAGGCAAGTGAAGTCAGTAACACTTGAAGTACCTCATGAGGTGAGATTGTAACAATTTCATGTTGATATTATAATTTACACTTATATTTTAGATTTATCATCATTCTTTCGTATCATAGTCCATGGTATTCTTGTGTTATGTTTGTTGTTGTGTTTCCAGATTACATCCACCAAACTAAAGGCTGTGCATTAGTAAATAATCATAGCACGAGGAGTTCCTGGTGGAGAATTATCATAGTGCCGGATTGGTGATGACATTTTGGTTCCGTTGCCGGGACCATTCCTCGTTGGTGGATTTTCTGGAGAGATATTCCCACTTAGTCAGAAAATCATTTGGAGGGTAACCTTGTTTTTACTGTGCATAGTAGTTACCATGGTAAAGTCACTTTTTGCCATGAATAGTAGTTTAAAGTCATTTTTGTTGGAATAGTATTTACGTGAATAGTATTTACCATAGTAAAGTCACTTTTTACCATGAATAGTATTTACCACAGTAACTTCACTTTTTACTGTGAATAGTGTTTACCACAGTAAAGTCAGTTTTTACCGCAGTAAGTCAAGTTTTACCATATTTCTATTTTACCGTAGAAAGGTGTAAAGTCTACTTTCTATTATAGTGATTCCAATTATTTGTGCACATAAGTCTTGTTGATTGTACTTGTGGGTTGGTATTTCACTGTGGTTACTTTTGAAAATGGGGAAGATTCCTGTTTTTTCAGCCCAATCTAATGAAGATGCTTCCTCTTTCATTCAAGAGTTTAAATGATCTTGTATTTGTAATGGCCTTATAAGAAGGGAACAATGGACTGAATTTTTTCCTACCTTTTTGGATGGTTCAGCCCTTAGGTGGTTTGAAACACTAGGTGATAATGTGAAAAATTCATGGGATTTATTAACTGAAAGTTTTCTTGAAGAATTTGGTGAACAACAGAAATATGCAGATCTCATGATCGATATCACAAAGCTATCCCAAGGAGAGAAGGAGAAGATAAGGGATTATCATGCTCGTGTTCTAGAGCTAAGGAGGAAGCTCGATGCCCAGATCCGGAAGGAAGGATTAGCGGATGGGTTGATGAATGGCGTGGATAATCTCCTCTATAAGCACTTCATTCTTGGGATGAAGCCAGAGATCAGACAACGAGTGAAGTATGACCGCCCAGCTACCATTGAACAAGCAAAGGAGATTGCAAGAAGGCAAGAAGAAAGCATGGAAGAGGAGCCCAAAGAAATTGTTGCTAAAGTAGAGCCTACACCAGCACCTTTGGTCCAGAATCCACAACCACTCTCGGTGAGCACAAATATTTCTCCTAGTACATCTACTGAGTATGAAGATCTGCTCAAGAAGATGGGGCTCAGTTAACTATTAATCTTCTTCAAGGAAAAGAATTTAGTTCTCAGGGAGGAGATAGAGGTCCAAAAAGAAATATTTTTGAAGTTGTATGTTATGGTTGTCATAAAAAGGGTCATTATAAGTATAATTGTCTAGATAGAGCTTCTACATCTGGTACAAGAGATAATGATAAAGGAAAAGCACCTGTGAATTCTTTTGATGTAATAGATAGGAGCATAAATAATGAAGCGAATGTGTTTGTAACAAAAAGAAAGAAAGAAAAAGATAACCAAGATGGAAATGATCCTAAGAAGATGAAAGGAGAAACTAGTAAGAAACATAGGAGAAGAAAGTTGGGTGTGAAGGATTTTCTAATTTCACAGGGACAAGGACCATACTCCATCTTAGAAGATCTGTCCAAAAGGCCTGCAAATATTACATATGGTCAACTTCTGGCTATGTCTTTTGAGAAGAGGCGGGAGCTGCGAAGTGGACTCAATGCTCGACGAAGTAAGGAGGTTGAGGTCCCTGTTTTGGAGGCAGAGGTGGATCCCTACGCTCCACAAGCTGAGGTATTATGTAATGGTATTTCAATTCATGATGTCTTAGTTGATGGAGGTGCTGCAGTTAATGTAATGACCGAGTCTGTAATGAATATGTTGGGTTTAAAAATTGATCATCCCTCAACACTTATGTTAAGGTCATTAAATAAGGGAAAAACTAAACCAGAAGGTGTTGTTTCAAATGTGGCAATATCTGTTATGGGTGTTGTATGTGTGGTAGACTTTCAGGTGATGAAAAATGGTACTGTTGTGTACCCAATGTTGTTGGGAAGGCCATGGCTAAGGAGAGTTCATGCAAGAAACTACTGGAATGAAGGCTTCATGACACTTGGACGTGGCAGAGAGAGGGTGAAGATAAAGGTGATCCCTCGGCATCATAAGGTATAACCTGTGGATTCAAGTGATGAAACTGATGATTGGACATCCTCTGATTACTCTAGTACCAGTGAAGTGGACATAGAAGATGAAGAAAGTGAGGTTGATGTTTCAGTCATGGATATCCTTCCAGTCACACCGACTCATGAACCCATAAGATTATCTGAAAGAAGAAATTGTTGATCATCTCCAACAAATAAAGATTGGTGATGCTGTGATGGAGAGTGAGAAGGAATCCTACCTCCAGCTCTTTCGAAGGTACATACACCTATTCACTTTTGATTACAAGGAACTCCGTCAAGTAAGTTGGGTAGAACATTCTATTGAGCTGGTAGATGGTGCTAAGCCCATAAAGAAAATGCCATATAAAATGAATCCTAATTTTTCCAAGACTGTAAAAGAAGAAATAGATAAGTTTCTTGATGCAGGATTCATATTTGCTGTGGAGAATTCATAATGGGTTTCTCCCATTGTGATCTCAATAAAAAAGAATAGAAAACTACATATTTGTGTTGATTATAGGAATCTCAACAAGGCAATAAAGAAGGATCATTACCCTCTTCCATTCTCAAATCAGATCTTGGATGAAGTAGCTGGCCAGGAGTGCTATAGTTTTGTTAATGGATATAGCGGATACAACCAAGTTTGTATAGTAGAGAAAGATCAGCTGAAGACCACGTTCACCACTCCTTGGGGAACGTTTGCTTGTAGAGTTATTCCTTTTGGGTTGTGTAATGCTCTGGCAACGTTCCAGCGCTTGATGAATAGGGTGTTTGAACCCTACATTGGGAACTTCATCAGAGTATTTATGGATGACTTTTTTACATCTATGGGAGCAAGATGGACCACCTGCACCAGATGGAGACAAAGTTTCAAAGGTTAGATGAAGCAAAAGCCTCACTAAACCCTACAAAGTGTGTCTTTGGATGTTCTAAAGGTGTTTTTTTAGGGCATGTTGTATCCAGAGATGGTATTGGTACTGATCCTGATAAAGATTTCAAAAATCAAAGAGTTACCATTTCCTATTAATAGAAGTAAGTTGAGATCATTTTTAGGCCATGTGGGTTACTATAGAAGGTTCATCAAGAATTTCTCAAAGATTGCATAGCCACTAACCCAGTTCTTGAAGAAGGATGTTACTTATGAACTTGGAAATAAGGCGTATGAAGATTTTGAACAACTAAAGGAAGCTTTGGTGTCTTCACCTGTTTTAAAGAATCCAAATTGGAGCAAGCCATTCATTGTGTATATTGATGCTTCAGATGCAGCACTAGGAAGTACTCTGAGCCAAAAAGATGAAAATGGGAATGATCATCCAGTTTACTTTGGGAGCAGACAAATGAGCAGTGCTGAGGTAAATTATACTGTAACTGAAAAAGAGGATCTAGCTATCATTTTTCTGTAAACAAGTTTAGAAATTACTTGCTAGGGCAGAAATTTATAGTTGTAACAGATCATCAGGCTCTAAAATATATTGTAAATAAGCCTAACCCATTAGTGAGGATAGCAAGATGGATAATTTTGCTACAAGAATTTGAATTTAATATTATAGATAGGATAGGAAAGAAGCATGTCAATGCAGATGCACTCTCTCAAGCCTATGATGGTTTAGGATCATCTTGTGATGATGATGATTTACCAGATGCAACATTGTTATCCCTTAACACAATCCCTAGTGAATACATAGATATTTAAAATTATCTGAATGAATTCAAGTTTCATGATGGTGTCAATGCAAAAACTAAGAGAAAGATTACTCAATCCAGTCATCCATATTCTATTCTACATGGAGTATTATTTCGAATAGGACCTGATGGACAGTACAAGAGGGCAGTTGGACGTGATCAAGGGAAGGAGATGATAGAAAAATTCCACAATGGTACATGTGGAGGACACTTCTCTGGAAAACTTACAACAAGAACGATCTTGGATGCAGGTTATCACTGGCCCACTCTTTTTAGAGATTGTTATAATTATTGTAAGACATGTGATATTTGTCAAACACATGGTAACTGTAAGACTTCATCAGCTCCATTATGCCCTATTCTTCCACTTGGTCCCTTTGAAAAGTGGGGAATAGATATTGTAGGTCCACTTCCAACTACCCCATGCCAAAATAAGTATATTGTAGTTGCCATAGATTATTTAACCAAGTGGGTTGAAGCTAGGCCATTGAAAACAACTTCCATGGATGAAGTGGCAAGGTTCATTTATGAACGCATTATCACCAGATTTGGTTTCCCATTAGAAATTATAACATATCAAGGAATCCACTTCATTAATGAGGTGGTAGAAGCCCTAGTCAACAAGTTTTCTATTAAGCACAAGAAGGAAACAACATACAAGCCAAACACAAATGGACAGGTGGAACGAATTTTTTTTGTGTTGTGTCAAATTCTAGCAAAAGATGTAGCCTTGCAGATACATAAGTGGGATAAAAGGATTCATGTAGCATTTTGGGCATATAGGGCAACATCAAAGTCAACAACAGGATACTCCCCATTTCAATTGGCTTATGGCATTGATCCAGTTCTTCCTATTGAGTTTGATATTCCCACTGTGAGAGTTATGAAAAAGGAAAGGATGGATTAAAGTGATTTAGAAAAAGAAAGGTTGGTGAATCTTCATTTTCTAGAGGAAATGAGGGAAATAGCGAAGGATACAAGCTATAAGAAGAAAATGAAGTAGAAGGAATACTTTGATCAAAAGATCTGTTGGTCTCCATTACATGTGAATGAATTGGTTCTAGTATATGATTCCCGATACAAAAAAAGAAGGCAGAGAAAATTTCTTCCCAAATGGATGGGGCCCTACAAAATAGCAGTTGTGCATGAAAATGGTACATATCGACTGGAGGAATTGGATGGCACTCCCATTACGAAATAGGTCAACCATGACAAGTTAAAGATTTTCCAAGCACCAAAATAGTCTACTCTGAGGACGGATTAGAAGCTAGGAAGGGGGAAAATGTCGACATTAAAATTTTCCTCCGTACTTTCTATTTTATTATGTATGTATTAAGAATAGGATGTTGTTAAGTATGATTAGTAGTGGCGCCTGATAGAAGATAACGGTGCTGTCAGTACGGTGCCTCCAATAAAGTAGAGTACGGTAACAGTCAAAGTACAATAGGAATGTTGTGGTAAAGAGTAAATATTTGTCGCAAGTGGTCCGGTAATGTTAAAATGTCAAAGCTGGGGTAAGTAGAGAAGTAGGGTCTACATGATTAGGAATTAGAAATATTATATTTATAATAAGGACAAAGAGTGATGTCATAAATATTTTGTGTATTTTATTTGTGGAAAATTCTAAAAAGGTGGAACCCATGTGAGATGATAAGGTTTATCTTATCTTAGAAGATAAGCCTACATGTAAAGGCAAGAGTTTAGGCATGGAATATGATTGGATGGAAGAGATTTCCTATCGTATCTTAGAGATAGGGTGGATAATCCTGAATTCCTATAAATAAAGAGGCCACCCCCCTCATTTAGCATATAGAGAAGTAGTGAGAAATATTGTATGAGGAAGTGTGTAAAGGAAGCCATCATTTAGAAGGTGTGTTAAAGAATCCATTGTGAAGTTTCTCCCATAGTTATTGTTGGAAGGCAAGTGAAGTCAGTAACACTTGAAGTACCTCATGGGTGAGATTGTAACAATTTCATGTTGATATTATAATTTACACTTATATTTCAGATTTATGATCATTCCTTCGTATCATAGGCCATGGTATTCTTGTGTTATGTTTTTTGTTGTGTTTCCAAATTACATCCACAAAACTAAAGGTTGTGCATTAGTAAATGATCATAGCACGAGGAGTTCCTGGTGGAGAATTATCATAGTGCCGGATTGGTGATGACAGCTCCCAGGGGCCTTACAAACGATGGAATAAGAAACACCGAACAAAAAAGAAACATAAAGGTCCACAAAAGGAGTTAGACAATATTAACTTGTAAAAATAAGGACAAGACCAAAAACAAAAAGAAACAAATAGAAAAATAGAGAAAAGAAAGAAACCTTAAACTCCTGATTGTAGAAGTTCACAAAAATATGCCAACAGTCTAGAAAAAACTAGCTAAGTTTTAGGAAAAAAATTACTATTCTCAGCACGACTTTCTTTGTTCACAACAACCTTTGTAACATTTTTAATCATATATTCCTCTAAATCATCCTCAGAACTACTGATGCAAAAATTGAACTTCCTCCTTTTAGTGCCTTCCTCTATCCCCTCCATCCTATCGCTCAGCTCTTTGACTTGTAACTCCAGCTCCAGAATATTATGTTTAGAATTCACTTGGGAAGAAACAATTTTCTTAAATAAATTAATGACATCTAATATCATTTCCCTTTGACCTACATTGGTTTCCTCCATCTCATGAATCACCCCTTCTAGATATTGAACCTTTCTGCTCCACTCCTCGAAGTCCTTAAAACTTACCACACAACCCCTCTTCCTCGAGGTGCTCGCTTCACCAAGACCTTCCTCACTCTTCTCCTTTTCGATCTCCTCCCCTAAAATTTTACATTTTACATCCTTCATCTTAGTAAGGCACTCTGCAAGAGTAAGATCTTCCTCCTCCATGTTATCTTTTGGGGGAGAGTTCAGAAAAGGTTTCCCATTTTCAAACATCAGGAGGATGAGCCCCTCATGAAAATGCATCTCCACATTCTCCTGCTAAAATGCCATTAGATAATTATTCAATGAAATAAACAGGAAGAATGGAATGCTCACCATTACCTCATGTCTAAACATATTCATAAGGGACAAATAATTAGTATATATTTTGTGATATTTTCCTTCCAGAGTGATATATATGTTGATTGGCCAGACTCATCAAATTTTCCAATAAAGTTTGATATTAAATCCGATGGTAAGCGTGTCTTAATTTCAAGCATGTGATGAAATATTCACTCCTTATATTTATCTAAACTATTCGCCTTATTTCCAAACCTTTCAAGTTTTTTTCATGAGATTTCATTTTTTCTGTCATGGCCAGACCAACATTGCCTTTCATGTGATTTTCTGCGGCTATGGGTGAAATAGGATTCTATATAAAAATATCACATTGTTGTTTGAAATCCATTTTTGGGTTTGAATTTTAGCAAGACATGGTTGTAATTTAGGGAGTTCTTAGATATTATTATCTTTCTCTAGAGGGACGTCCAAGGGTAAATGCGGAAGTTGCTTCAACATTTGTTTTTTATCTTCTTATCATTCATCCGACGAAGGATTGAGCTTTGGAGATGGGTCATCACTGGATCAAGCCAACATATATAGTTGGCATGGAAGTGGAAATAAATAAAACCTTGAGTATGTCATGGTCCTTTCTTTTTGATGCTCACTATAAACAACAAAGTGAAGTGCATGCAATTTTTTTTCAAAGTTGTTCAACCAGTTTGACGTCCTAAATCATTTCTTGTTTGAAGTGGAAAAATGTGGTGAGAACTTGTTGATGGGAAGTAGGTCACTCCACTTTCCTAACCTTGATGCTATGTATTCCCCAATGCAATAGGAACCGACACATTGGGATGTTCTTCCCAGGTAAGGTTGTGAGGAAAAAAATTGGTTAAAGAGTTGATATGCTTCTGGAAAAGAGAATATTTTTCCGGAACTTCCAACAGAAAAAGTTTTCATGCTCGTTAAGTTTGAGGTTATGGAGATGTCATCTGATTCAGATAAATAAGTGTTTCTAAAGTCCTTCACACTATATATTTGTTTTAGTTGTTATATAGTGTTTCCAGTTCCATTATTATCTATTCATATTGTCTAGCTTACTAGTTTTGGTTTTTTGCATTCCCAACCACTTGTATTTTTTGTAATTTTCCCTTGCATTTTTAACCAAGTTATTGCATCTCATTTTATTTGTAATGTAAAGGGAAAGGGACCCATTAACCATCCTTTAACTACAAAATACAAGAAATAATTAGTATAAGTTTATGTTGTGCGTTGCAGTAAAAAATTTAAATAATTATTCCCTATTAGATTTGGTTTGTTTCAAGTTTTCAATTTGTTGGTAGAAGTGAAGACTAGTGGTTGCTAGCATCTATATATTCTAGGATATCTTTCTGTTGATATAAAAAAAACAATATTTATAGCTTTATATTTGAGGGGCATTAATACAAGTGATGAATTATCCTAGCAGCTACTAATCTCAAGACTATGTTATGTTACACCAATGCCATGAACATAAAAAAAAAGAAAGTAAACATAAACCCTAGCAGTCACTAGTCTTAGAAGCTAGTATTGTAACATCCAAATATAACAAAGGAGCTTAGTTTTTTAGTCAGGTCGTTATAAATTTTCCTTTATGTAAGGAAACAAATATCATAGTAGCCGCTAATCTCAATACTTTTTTGTGTTGCACTAATGCTATTTAATAATCTTCTACATTATCGGCCGCTAGGATTCAAATATCTTGGTAGGATTCTGATAAATCTATATGGAAATATAAACATTATGGTAGGAGTACTTTCTCTAAGTGGGACATGGAGGAAGACATAGGTCCTTAATGTCCATCAAGTGATCTGCATTCGAAGCGCCCCGCTATGTTTCACTTGGTCAATATGGAGAAGTTTTACCCCTACCTCAAGGTGCCCCCATGTCCACTTATTGAAATCATACAACAAACTCAATAGGAATGGAACTTGGGTTGATGATTAAAAACTACCCTTTAATAGTTCATGATTTTTTTAATATGCATAATTTATTTTAGACATTTAAATTGTGGAGAACATATTTTTAAGGAATTTAAAATAAGTACTTTTGAGTACAAAGAAATTTAAGGCAACCCATTACTTTAATATAAAATCACCTTTTATGGGTTGTCTACATGACACTATTTCATTGGATAATTTATTGATGAGACTTGATGTGACTTACTTTATTGGTTAGTTTTAATTTAATTTTTAACTTGAATTCAAACAACTAAATGTAGCTGTGAAAAAAATAATGGGTGACTGATGACTAGAAATTTAGTAAAATTTTAAATTTATAAATCAGTAAGTTTAAGCACTAGAATGTTATTTGTTCTTGGCTAATGACTCAAATAGTAATGAATTAATTATTGGACCAAAATCCCATATTAAAACACCGTCATTAAAATGTAAACCTTGTCAGGTAAAATTAAACTTGTGTGATTAAAATTCTATTTGTATGCTCTCATTAACTCCAGATTGGAGCTTAAATATTACCTATTAAGATATGTAATAAACAGGGGGATTTTGTAATAAGATTTATAATAAATATCTTGATTATCCGGAATCATCGCCTTTTTCAATAAACCCTCATATTAAAGCCGATGAAACGCTTGTATTAATTTCAAGCTTGCGATGCAACATTCACTCAATGTAAAAGAATATTCTTTATAGATTTAGGTTACAGGGGCCTTAATGTAAGACAAGAATTATCCTAGCAGCTGCAAATATAATAACATATTGAAATCAATGGCTATTAATAGCATCGCCAATATTCTTACCAACATGGCCATCGATGGTCTAGACTTTGCATTGATTTCATGCAATTCTAAAGATTGGTATGGTTTGGTATATATTGTTAGGAAATAAGGGATATAATATGCTGAATAATCCCTCACATAATCGCAACAGTAGAAACTAATAAACATAAAATATTACAGATCTCAAATAAAAGTGTATAATAATATAACACAACACAAAGAGACAATATTTAACGTGTTTCACCCAATTTGGGCTACATCCACCAAGAATCACTTGCTCAGATTTTATTACAAGCCACCACTCTCTTAATACAATACCTAGATCTGTTTGGAGCTATGCTCAACAAACTCTACAGAATTCACACCTGAATTCAAAGCACATCTACAATGTTACATAATCCCTACCATATTCACAAAACCATATAAGTAGACAACTGCTTAATTAGTTTTACAAAACTGTGGGTATCAAAACCATGGGCCAAAACCATCCCATAAACCTATGGGTCAAAATCCCGCCCATATGAGAAAATCACATTTCTCGGTATATCAAGCACGTTTTAACCTCGACAAGACAACTGTGGAAAGTGTATAGTACTCTTAGTGTATAGTATTCAACACTTTCTCACATGAAAACATACTGCACAACCTAACAATCTCCCACTTGGAGACTAGTTTTCCTTTGAGCAAGCTTCTCAACCCTTCACTAGTTTTCGTGAAGACCAACCAAAGCTGAACACAACTTTAGTTTTTCTCTTGTGACCACCTTGGTCATCATGTCTACAGGATTTTGAATGGTATGAATCTTCTCCAGCTTCAAATTCTTTTCCTCTAAAGTTGTCCTGATGAAATGGTACCTTAACTGTATATGCTTTATCCTAGAGTGAAAAGAAGAGTTCTTAGCTAGGTGTATAAAACTCTGACTATCACTATGCATCTTTCCTTCCTCCTTCTTATGCCCCAAATCCTCAAGAAATTGATGTAACCAAATCATTTCTTTACTTACCTCTATGGAAACAACATACTCAGCCTTCGTGGTTGACAAAGCCACTAATTTTTGTAGTCATGAAAATCATCTTACCGTTGTCCCACCTACAGTGTAAACATAACCTGTTGTGCTCCTCCTGCTGTCTACATCTCTAGCCATATCTAAATCTACATAACCACAAAAAGTGGTGTTTGATCTACTGTAGCACAAAATTGTCCCCCTGGTCCCTCTCAAATACCAAAGGATCCACTTTACTTCCTGTCAGTGATCTCTACCTAGATCACTCATAAATCTACTCACTGCTTCCACTACATGGGCAATATCAGGTCTAGTGCACACCATGGTATACATGAAACTACCAACCACTGATGAGTTAGGTACCTTGGACATCTGGTTTCTCTCCTGCTCTTTCTTGGGACACTTATCCTTTGATAATTTGAAATGTCCTGCCCAAGGAGTCCCAACCAGTTTAGCATCCTACATATTAAACCTCTCCAATACCTTCTTAATGTACTCTTCCTAAGATAAAGTTAGCTTCCATACCTTCCTATCCCGATATATTCTCGTACCAAGGATTATTTTGGCTGCCCCCAAATCCTTCATAGCAAAGGATTCACTTAGCTGCTTCTTGAGTACTTTTATTTCCTGCATGTTTTTACCTACAACCAACATATCATCCACTTACAAACCCAAGATAATATAACTGCCATCCTCAAATTTCTTTGTATACACGCAATGGTCAGAATGAAATATGATATAACCTTGCTCCATCATGAAGCTATCAAATTTATTATATCATTAACTTGGAGCTTGTTTCAATCCATACAAGCTCTTTTTCAGTTTGCACACCATCTCCTCTTTACCTTTGACCTCATAGCCCTCTTGTTGCTACATTTATAGTTCCTCCTCCAAATCACCATGGAGAAATGCAGTATTTACATCAATCTGTTCTAAGTGTAAGTCTTCTGCTGTAACTATTCCTAGAACAATTCTAATAGAAGTCATTTTTACTACAACAGAAAAAATCTCATCAAAATCTATACCTTTTTTCTATGCAAAACCCTTGACCACCAACCGGGCCTTGTATCTTTTCTTTCCTCCTTCTTCCTCTTTGAATTCGAACACCCAATTGTTCTGTAATTCTCTTTTTCCTTTGGGTAGCTTCACCAAATCCCATGTCTGGTTCTCCATGAGAGCTTGACGCTCCTCATTCATGGCTTTCTCCCACTTCTTCCTGGAATCTACCTACATTACTTCAACAAATCTCTCTGTCTCTCCACTATCAGTGATTAATAAATAATAAAGAGAAGGAGAAAAATGTTTAGGTTCTCTTCTTACCCTAGAAGACCTCCTCAATATAGGAGTTTGGGGTTCCTATTGAGGAAGTTCCTGAACTGATTCATGTGTCACTTTCCCATCCAGAAGATCCTCTACTACTACATATTCTTTCTTGGATTCTTCCCTTTTTTCCTGCAACTACTACTTATACATGACTTTCTCATTAAAGACCACATCCCTAGATTGAATGATTTTCTTGTAATTAACACTCCAACATTTATATCCAAATTCATTACCACCATAACCAATGAAAGTACATTTTTTTGATTTAGCCTCTAGCTTGGTCCTATCATCCTTGTCTATATGGACAAACACCTCACATCCAAAGACTCTAAGAAATGAATAATCAAATTTCTTACCATACCAAGCCTCCTCATGTATGCCTCCATCCAAGGCACTTGAGGGTCCTTTGTTTATCAAGTACACAGTTGTGCTCACCACTTCTACCCAAAAATAAAGAGGCAGTCTTGCATGTAATCTCATGCTCCTAGCACATTCCATTATTGTTTTGTTCATCCTTTCTGACACCACATTTTACAGTGGAGTTCCTAGAACCATTTTTTCCTACAAATTCCATTCTTAGAATAGTAATCATCAAATTCATTGCTGAAATACTCCCCTCCATTATCTGACCTGAGATATTTTAACTTAAGAGTTGTTTCATTCTCTACCAAGGCTTTCCATTTAACAAAAATGTCAAATACATCAGATTTTTTTCTAATACAATAAACCCAAACTTTCCTTGTTGCATCATCAATAAAAGTAACATAATAACTTGAACCCCCAAGAGATGATACCTGAACCAGCCCCCACACATTAGAATGCACCGACTCTAACTTACTCTCTTTCTTTGTAGGTCCAACCTTGAGAAACCTTCCTCACTTCTGTTTCCCATATGTGCAGTCCTCACAGAACTCCAAACCTATTTTTGTATATCTGAGAAAATCCTTCTTTATGATCTTCATGCCCTTATGGCTCATATGACTGAGCCTATAATTCCACAATGTTGTATCTAATTCTGAAGCCACAAGATTACAAAAATTAGTGCTATAAGTGGTTAAATACAAGGTTCCAACCTTCATACCTCTTTCCACAACAAGAACACCCTTGGTAACCTTCCAAGAGTCAGTTGTAAATATCACAGTACAACCATCACTTCCCAACTGTCCTGATGATATCAAATTTCATCTTAATATAGGCACATGTCTGACATCCTTCAATAGCAAAGTATTCCATTCTGCATCTTAACCTAAACAGAACCTTTTCCAACTATGTTGTAAGGCTCATCATCACCAAGAAAAACATGCCCAAAATCTCCTTAAACATAATCAACAAAATAATGCCTATGTGGAGTAGCATGGAAAGAAGCCCTCAAATCTAAAACCCAAGATTCAATAATATTTTGTAAAGAAAGAATCAAAGCATCCTAACATACATTACCCATTGCCACATTTTCCTCTTTTTTTCTTCCTGTTGTTTCTTCTTGTCTTGAAGTTCCCAAAATTCCTTTGTTGCATGCCCAGGCTTTCCACAGTGCCATCATACTATCTTGCTTTTGGATTTTGACCTTTCTCGATCCTTTGATTTTCCACGGCTTCCTCTATTCTTTTATCTCCCTCTAGTTTCCACTGTCAAAGCATTCCCTGAAGTAGAAGATTCCCCAGAGTTTTTTCTTCACATTTCCTCGCTTAGAATCACCCCTAAAACATCCTCAAACTTCAACTTTGAGTTAGCTGGAGCCGAGTTACTTACCACCATTACTAGGCTATTCTAACTCTCAGGTAAAGAGCATAGAACTAATAAATCCCTAACTTTTTCATCAAATTATATTATAACCAAAGCTAGAATATTTACAACCGTATTAAAAACATTTAAATGATATGATATTGAACCATTCTTAGAAATATTCATATTAAATAACTTTTTCATTAAAAATATCTTATTTGAGGCAGAGGGTTTTTCATATAACTTCCCTAATGCATCCATCAGTTATTATATAGTCTTTTACTTTGAAACATTAAATAATACTAAAGATGAAAGACACGGCCGAATTGTCTGAATTTCCTTCCTAACCATTAAATCCCATTCCGCATTCGTCATGCTTGAGGGTTTTTTCACCTTCTCAGAAAATGGAATATAAATATCCTTCTGATAAAGGTAATCTTCCATCTGCATCTTCCAAACACTAAAATTTTACCTGTTGAATTTATCAACCCTGGATCTTCCATCATCTATCATAGCTCCCACTCAAGATAAAACTTTCCCTATAATTCAAAACTTCAACAAATCAAACCAGGCTCTGATACCAATTGTTAGGAAATAAGGGATAAAATATGCAGACTAATGCAACAGTAGAAACTAATAAAAAAAAAATTAGAGATCTCAAATAAAAGTGCAGAATAATATAACACAACAAAAAGAGACAGTATTTAACGTGGTTCACCTAATTTGGGCTACATCCACCAAGAATCACTTGCTTAGATATTATTACAAGCCACTACTCTCTTAATCCAATACCCAGATCTGTTTAGAGCTATGCTCAATAAACTCTATAGAATTCACACCTGAATTCAAAGCACATCTACAATGTTACATAATCCCTACCATATACATAAATCCATATAAGTAGACAACTACTTAAGTAGTTTTACAAAACCGTGGGTATCAAAACCATTGGCCAAAACCATCCCATAAACGTATGGGTCAAATTCCCGCCCATGTGAGAAAATCACGTTTCCCGGTATATCGGGCATGTTTTAACATTGACGAGACAACTATGGAAAGCGTACAATCTTCAACACTTTCTCACATGAAAATAGGCTCCACAATCTAACATATATAATTTCACACAAAAGAAGGCATGAAAATTGCATCCATCATTAATGGTGGCTCATGTATTTTCATTTTTTAGCTGGGAATTGGATCCTCTTTCCTCACTATTCTATCTTCCCATTTTCAAGCATGAAAATTATGGTTTTCCTTTTATTTCTCTATGCGGAGAGCAGTCAGATTTGGCCTTCTCATCGGCCATCTCTCGTAGGCATCTTCAGGATGTATTTCGTTATGAATTTTTTTCATGAAGTTGAAGCGATCGAATGTGTGTTGGGTGACTCATATATGCAGGCTTCTAATATGGTGCAAGTTGATTCTGATATACCAGTGGCTTGTGTTTCTAATTATCTTTTTCTTCACACTAATAAGGAAGATATCGAGGTTGTAGTAGATTACTTCATTTACCTAGTTCACAAAGGAAAATTGCATGGTGAATTGGCTTATTGGTGCACTCTAGACCCCTTTAGTTGGGTGGAAGAGGTTGAAAGATAGGCTATCGGTCTCGAGAACGGGGTTCACTGGCTTGGGGAGGAATATCGGGAACTGCTCATTCATGCTAATAATGTGTATACTTCCCCTTGACACGATGACATAGATCTAAATAGTCTCCCCCGTTGGATCTACATGTTGCATGTTTCCTAATTAATTCGGCTATCGATCACCTTAACGAGTTTCACACCCTAGCTAGGGAGAAATTTCTTCTCTTGCTTGGCAAGACTTCTCAGCGGGAAGTGGGTGGTGTGGGCTGGTAGCTATTTGCACCACTCTTTTGGCTCATGTTCATGCTTGGTTATGGTGCTTCCTGGTATTTTTTGGTTCTTTGGTCTGTTCTATTGGTTTATCTCCCCTTTATGTTATTGCTTGTTGTGGGGACTTGGGTTTTTAATATCACTTGGTTTTCGTATTGGTTTTATATTATATGGGTGGGGTCCCATAACCCCCTAGTTCAAAGCTCTGGTCAAAATCATTTAAAAAATAAAAAAATATTGAACTCACTGGTTGCTAGGTTGAAATATATTTTTTGGAATATGTGTAATCATGAAATTCATTAAAATTTGTTATGTTACACAAAGGGAGTATAATAAGGTTCAATATTAGGTGCTACGTGTAATCTAGAAAATCATTTATATATGTCCCGTATTCAATTTTTTTTAGATGATTCAACGCTTTTGACAGGATCTTAAACCATGGGGATTAACATGATCCCAACCAATTACAAACACACAATATAATGAAAAAACCACACAACCTAGCAAAACAAAACCACCAAAACTAACTATGATGCAAGACAAGAAAACCCAACATCAACATCAAAAAAAATACCCAACTGCTGATAACCAGGGATAAGAACTAGAAATTACACCTAAGAGGATGAGTTGCTTAACTGCAAAGACATTCTCCCGCCCATTGAGACATCCCTAAGCTCCTCAGAACAAGCAACATGAACGCCCAAAGAAAATCACATTAAAACCACTGCAAAATGTTGGTGATATAATAATCCAAATTCTAGCACAAATGTTTTCCCTTTCAAACATCATTTATTACCACTTGGGAATCACCTTCAATTTCGAAAGCTTCACAACCAATGTTGACCGCTAGTTTGAGACCTACCAGTAAAGCTTGAGCCTTTGCCTCATTACATGTTTCTTCTTTTATAGGAAAGGACCCAGCTATTACTAAACTTCCATCCGCACCTCTAATTAAACACCTCTCTCTTGATTGGCCCGGGTTGCCTTTCGAGGTTCCGTCAAAGGTAAGTTCACAAAAAGTGGGAGGGGTAGAAAATTTTGGATGGTAAATGATTTTATTATACCATATTTATTAACTAGAGTGGTGGAGGATATATTTCTCTAAGTGGGACATGGGGGTGGACTTGGGTCCTTAATGTCCTCCAAGTGATCCACATTCGAACTGCTGTCATCACCAATCTGGCAGTATGATATTTCTCCACTGGAAAATTCTTGTGCTATGATTATTTACTAATGCATAGATTTAAGTTTGATGGTAATAATATGGAAACACAATAACAAACATAACACAAGAATACCATAGACTATGATACAAAGGAATGATGAAAAATCTGAAATATAAGTGTAAATTATATTATCAACATGAAATTTTTATAATCTCACCCATGAAGTACTTCAAGTGTTACCAACTCCGCTTTCCTTCCAAGAATAACTATGGGAGAAACTTCACAATTACACCTCTTAATGGCTTCTTTAACACGCCTTCTAAATGATGGCTTCCTTAACACACTTCCTTATACAATATGTCTCACTAATTCTTTCCATCCTAAATGGGGGGGTGGCCTCTCTATTTTTAGAACTTTCATGCGTATCCACCCTATCTCTAAGATAGGATAAGAAATTTACTCTGAAAAATTATATTGCATACCTTAACTCTTATCTTTACATGTAGACTTATCTTTTAAGATAAGATAAACCTTATCATTTCTCATGGGTTCCACCTTTTAAGACTTTTTTACAAATAAAATACACAAAATATTTATGATTTCACTCCTTGTCCTTATTACAAATATAATATTTCTAATTCCTAATCATGTAGACCCTACTTCTCTACTTACCCTAACTTTGACATTTTAACATTACCAAACCACTTACAACAAATATTTAATTTTTACCACAACATTCCTATTGTAATTTGATTGTTACTGTACTGTACATTATTGGTGGGATCATACCAGTAGCACCCTTATCTTCTATCAAACATCACTACTAATTATACTGAACAACATCCTATTCCTAATACATACATTAATCAAATATAAATTACAGAGGAAACTTTTAGTTTCAATAGTTCCCTGCTATGTTCCGCTCGGTTCATATAGATAAGTTTGACCCCTACCCTAAGGTGTCCCCATGAGCACTTATTGAAAGCATCAAATGAACTCAATGGGAATGGAATTTGGGTTGATGATTACAAACTACTTGTAACTTACCAATAGGACAATAACTTGAGTTCATTCTATCTTTGAATATTTTTTATCTTATCATGTATTTGAATATCCATCAATTCATTACTGATTTTCCTGCATGCAAGACAACAACTATCTTATGGGCCGCTAACCTCAAGCCTCTGTGATGTTGCAACAATGTTGATTCGAATAACATAATGAACCCAATGACTACTAGGATTAAAATTGAACACAACGGCCACTAGGATTAAATTTTCATTTTGAATTCATGCGATAGAATTCCAATATAATAGTGAGCTCAGTAGAAGCTAGGCTTAATTTTTCATTTGAAATTATGAGTATTCATGAAAGAAATGTAGTGAGAAACCACCCTAGTAGTCGTCTATTGTTAAAAATACTATTTAAATTCAAAATATAATTGTGGGGAGCATTTGAAGCACCCCGATATGTTCTGTTTGGTTATTAAGGAGAAGTTTGATCCCTACCCCAAGGTGTCCCCATGACAACTTATTGAAATCATCCAATGAACTCAATGGGAATGTAACTTGGGTTGATGATTACAAACTACTTGTAAATTTTGGATGGTAAATGCTTTTCTTATACCAAATATATGAATTGGTGTGGTGGAGGAGAACTTTCTCTAAGCGGGACATGGAGGTGGGCTTGGGTCCTTAATGTTTTTTGAGTAATCCACATTCGAAGCGTCCCACTATATTTCTCTTGGTCCATATATGAGAAGTTCAATCCCTACATCAAGGTGTCCCCATGGCCACTTATTGAAAGAATCCAATAAAAATCAATGGGAATGAAACTTGGATTAATGATTACAAACTACTTGTAACTCACCAATAGGAAAAGAACTTGATTTCATCTTATCTTCAAATATTTTTTATCTATTCATGTATTTGAATATACACCAAGTCATTACTGATTGTCCTGCATGAAAGACAACAACTATCTTAATGGTTGTTAACCTAAAGCCTCTATGATGTTGCAACAATGCTGATTCGAATAACATAATGAACCCAATGACCACCAGGCTTTAAATTTAACACAATGGTCATTAGGTTTAAATTTTAATTTGGAATTCAAGCGATAGAATTCCAATATAATAGTGAGCTTAGTGGAAGGTAGGCTTAAATTTTCATTTGGAATCACGAGTATTCATAAAATAAATGTAGTGATAAACCACCCTAACAAACGCCTGTCGTTAAAAATAGTCTTTTAAAATTGAAATATAATTGTGGGGAGCATTCGAACTACCATGCTATGTTCCGTTTGGTTATTATGGAGAAGTTTGATCCCTACCCCAAGATGTCCCCATGGAAACTTATTGAAATCATCTAACGAACTCAATGGGAATGTAATGGCATGCATGCAAGACAACAACTATCCCAACGACCACTAACCTCAATCCTCTATGATGTTGCAACAACGCTGATTCAAATAACATATTGAACCCAGTGGACACTAGGCTTAAAATTGAACACAGAGGCTGCAAGCCTTGAATTTTCATTTGGAATTCATGTGATATAATTTGAATATACTATTGAGCTCAGCGACTACTAGGCTTAAATTTTCCTTTGGAATCCCAAGTATTCATGAAAGAAATGTAGCCAATCATTAAAAATATATTTTTTAAATTTAAATATAATTGCAGGGAGCATTCAAAGCACCCCACTATGTTGTTCTTGGTCCATATGGATAAGTTCGACCCCTACCTCAAGATGCCCCCATGACCACTTATTGAAAGCATCCAACTAACTCAATGGGAATGTAACTTGGGTTGATGATTACAAACTATTTATAAATTTTGGATGGTAAACACTTTTACTATACCAAATGTATAAAATGGAGTGTTGGAGGATAAATTTCTCTAAGTGGGACATAGATGTGGTCTTGGGTCCATAATGTCTTCCGAGCGATCGACATTTGAAGCACCCCACTATATTCTGCTTGTTCCATATGGAAAAGTTATACCCCTACATCAAGGTGTCCCCATAGCCACTTATTGAAAGCACCCAATGAAATCAATGGGAATGGAACTTGGGTTGATGACTATAAACTACTTGTAACTCACGAATAGCCCAAGAAGTTCAGTTCATCCTGTCTTCGAATAATTGTTGTCTAGTTATGTATTTGAATATTTGTCAGGTCAGTACTAATTTTCCTAGATACAATACAACAACTATCCTAGTGGTTGCTACCCTCAAGCCTATGTGATGTTGCAACAACGCTGATTCAAATTATATAATGAACCCAACGACCACTAGTATTAAAATTGCACACAATAGCTGCTAGGTCTATTTTTTTTTTTGGAATTCATGCGATAGACTGTGAATATAATATTGAGATCAATGACTACTAGGCTTAAATTTTCATTTGGAATCATGAATATTTAGGAAATAAATGTAGTGAGAAACCACCCTAGTGGTCGCCATTCATTAAAAATAGTCTTTTAAAATTGAAAGATAATTTCTGAGAGCATTCAAAGAACACTGCTATGTTGCTCTTGGTCCATATGGAAAAATTTGATCCCTACCTCAAGGTGTACCCATGGCCACTTATTGAAAGCATCCAGTGAAATCAATGGGAATGGAACTTGGGTTGATGATTACAATCTATTTGTAAATTTTGGATGGTAAATGCTTTTATTATACCATATCTATGAACTGGAGTGGTAGAGGAGCACTTTCTCTAAGTGGGACATTGGGGTTGGCTTGGTTCCTTAATGTCCACCAAACGATCCACATTCAAAGTGCCCCACTATGTTCTATTTGGTCCGTATGGAGAAGTTTGACCCCTACCCCAACATGTCCCAATGGTCACTTATTGAAAGCATCTAGTGAAGTCAATGGGAATGGAACTTGGGTTGGTGATTACAAACTATTTGTAAATTTTTGATGGTAAACTCTTTTATTATACCAGATCTATGAACTAGAGTGGTAGAGGAGAAATTTCTCTAAGTCATACAATGAGGTGGGCTTAGGTAGTTAATGTTGACCGAGCGATCCACATTCAAAGCGCCCCACTATGTTATGTGTGGTCCATATGGAGAATTTTGACCCCTACCTTAAGGTGTCCCCATGGCCGCTGATTGAAAGAATCCAATGAACTCAATAGGAATGGAACTTGGGTTGATGATTAGAATCTACTTGTACTTAACCAATAGCCCAAGAACTTGAGTTCATCTTGTCTTCAAATATTTTTTATCTAGTTGTGAATTTGAATATCTTTCAGGTCATTACTAATTGTGTTGTATGTAGGATAGAAACTATCCTAGTGACGACCAACCTCAAGCCTATGTGATGTTATAATAACGCTGATTTGAATAAATTATTGAACTCAGCGGCCATTAGGCCTAAAATTGAACTCATCGGTTATTAGGCTTAAATTTTCATTTGGAATTCATACGATAGACTTTGAATATACTAGTGAGATCAGTAGCTGCTAGGATTAAGTTTTCATTTAGAATCACGAGTATTTAGGAAAGAAATGTAGTAACAACCACACTAGAGGCTTCCAGTCATTAAAAATAGTCTTTTAAAATTGAAATATAATTATGGGGAACATTCGAAGCAGCCCGCTATGTTCCGATAGGTCCATATGGAGAAGAAAAAACCCTACCTCAAGGTGTACCCATGACCACTTATTGAAAGAACCTAGTGAACTCAATGAGAATGGAACTTAGGTTGATGATTACAAACTACTTGTAACTCACCAATAGCCCAAGACCTTGAGTTCATCTTGTCTTCGAATATTTGTTGTTTAGTCATGTATTTGAGTAACATGTTGAACCCAATGACTGCTAGGCTTAAATTTTAGTTTGTAATTCATGCAATACACTTCGAATATACTATTGAGCTCAACGAATGCTAGGCTTAAATTTCCATTTAGAATCACTAGTATTCAGGAAATAAATGTAGTGAGAAATCACCCTAGCGTTCACCAGTCATTAAAAATAGAATTTTAAAATTTAAATATAATAATAAGGAATATAGTTATATTTTCAATCGAGTGGATACAAAATCTCATGAATACAAGCAACATGTATCCTAGCTACCGCTAACCTAAAGTATTTTTTATTTTTATGGAAGGACATGTAATTATCCTTGATGGTAGCGGATGCTAGGAATATCATGTAATAAACTTTGAATAGAATTTTGTACTCAGAGGCTATCTGCCTAAACTATTGGTTTTGGAGTTTAGTTTAATATGGAGTTTTTAGTTAGGTTGTTAATCAATATCTTGAATGTAAGATAAGAATTATCCTAGTGTCTGCTAATCTTAAGTCTTTATTATGTTACACCAATGCAGTGGAATAAGCTACAACCTTAGTGTCCACTAGGCTTCGAATATCATGTGATAGACTTCGGATAACATATTGAATTCAATGGCCACAATGTAGAAAATATCATGTGAAGACAATAAATATTCAAAGAAATAAAGTAAACATCCACCCTAGCGATCGCTAGTCTTAGAAGGTAGTATTGTAACATCCAAATATAATAAAGGAGCTTAGTTAGTTTTTTAGTTGGTTCGTTACTAATTATCTTGTATGCAAGACTAAAAATATCGTAGCGGCCACTAATTTTAAGTCTTTGGTATGTTGCACTAATGCTATTTACTAATCTTTGACATTAGCGGTCGCTAGGATTTGAATATCATTGTAGGATTCAGATAAATTAATATGACAATCTAAATATAATAATGGTGCTTAGCTCAGTTTTTAGGTGATCCGTCCTAGTTGTATTGTATGTGAGTCAACTAGAATTTTAGCGGCCACTAGTCTCCCTTATTATTTGAAAAATGTATTCAAGAAACTCTTTAATATTTGTGTTGTCTTGGAATATTTGTTGCCTTGTGTTGTTTTGTAATAGCTAGGTAATGTCATAAACATCGATCTTAACAGCCTCTACTCTTGGAATATGTTATTTAAAAATTTAAAAATTGTTACTTTAGATTGGCTCATTTATCAAGTAAGTCGTTACTAACTGTAAATAGAATATATGTTTGTAAATAGAATGATTAAAATTTATTTTAAATAATATTTAGGAGTACATATAATGTGCTTACCTTTTACTAAACATAATTTTTTTTAAAGAAAACACATTTAATTATTTCTACGTGGGAAAACAAATATAAAAAATCTTTGTATATCAATGCCGCAATCGATTTAGAATCGAATATTGAAGAATTAGTCATGACTAATTCTTTCATATTAAAAAATTATTAAAGGAAGTGAAAATGATTACCTATACTTTACAAAATCAAACCATTATGATTTATAAAAAAATAATATGCACCTTGTTTTTTGATGTTAGAGATAGATGTCAGAACTTACGAGAAAAAAACAGACAGAGAAGAACAAAAAAACTAGAGAAACAGATAGAAGGGCTGAAAAGGGAACCCGTTTAACAAAAACGAATACTTGAGTGATGAATAAACATAAAAAATGGGTTTTTGGAAGGAGTAAATATTTTAAAAGGGATTACAAAATCTTCAGTTATGGGCAGACAAAAATCTTTGGTCATGGGTGAAAAAAAAAATCTTTGGTCATGGGTGGAAAAAAATCTTCTGTCATGGGCAGAAAAAAATGTGGTTTTGAAAAGAAGATGGAACGACACTGCAAAGGCGCTAAAGGGAAAGGAACGAACAGGATTGTGGTGCAGAACATAAGAACTGGGTGAATACAAAATGGCTGAAAGTACCTTCCATCAACTACAGTACACATAGAATAACATAGATTCTTTTGATAAATACATGTTTTAGTTGTATCTTATATTTTGGCGTGTTTGATAATGTTTGTTTTAAGCTCTGTATTCTCTCTAAAACACAGTATCAACGAGATTCTATCTATAACATGTTTTACTCATCTCTTTTGATTCTATCCTTTTTGGGCCTCCTGATTTGTACTTTAACGCATTATCTATCCACAGTCACTATTTTTGTCTTGTTTGTGTGCCCCCAAACATGATTACGATCACTACCACAACTTACTGTTCAAAAAAACATCTAGGAATCAAGTACTTGGACCAGTGAATTAGTGCATGCATGCGTTGTATTTTGATTTCAAGAGCTCATATTCTATGCTTACAAAATAAAAAAGAAACCCTGATATATATTTATCTGGTTTATTTAGTTTTTTAGTTTTTTCCAGATGCTTTCAACGAAAGAAATTAAGAAAACTAAAAAAAGTGGCAATAGAAAATCTCAAAATTTGAATTTCCAATTCTTAAAGTGAAAGTGCATGATTTTGATATTTTAAATATTGGTATTTAATGTGGGGGGATTTCACATACCGTAATTTTAATTAATCTGTCATTAATATTTGCATTTAATTTGGGGCATATCGTGGGATATGGGGAAATCGAATTGATTCATTTTACCTACTTTAGAAACAAGTGGGACAACGACAAAAGTTTCTTTGTGAACACTCAGAAAAACCACAAATATTAATTTAAGCATAATAAGAAACCATTTACAAAATAGAAGTGAACATTAGGAAACAATTTTTTTTAATAGAGCGATATACGCCTAGTTAATTATTAATTTTTATTGAGTGCGACTTCGATATTTTTAAAATATATTACGCGTTAATTCAAGGGGATAACGTGGGATTCAGGGAAATCGAATTTATTAATAGTACCTACTTTAGAAACAAGTCGGACATCGAAAAAAGTTTCTTTATGGATTTGCGGAAAAATGACAATTGTTAATTTCGACATAATAAAAAACTATTTAGAAAGCAAAATTGAACATTAGGAAACAAAAATTTTTAATTTGTAAGGAATGATATATGCCTGGTTAATTATTAATTTTTATCTAGTGCAAATTTGATATTTTTATAAATATAATTCATGTTAATTTGGGGAATAGTGTGGGATATGGGGAATTTAAATTTATTAATACTACCTACATTAGAAACTGGTGGGACGACGTCCAAAGTTTCTTTGTGAACTCACGGGAAAATGAGAAATATTAATTTAAGCATAATAAAAAACCATTTAGAAAATAGAAGTGAATGCTATGAAATAAAAAAAAAATTTAAGAGAGCGATATATGCCTCATTTATAATTAATTTTTATCGAGTGTGAATTTGATATTTTTTAGCTATCGTCTGCGTTAATTACAAAAATCCAATAAAATGTGGCATCTTGAAAGTTTGAACCAGTTAATTACATAATTATATAATTAACACATTTATTAAGAAATTTTTAATTAGCGATAGAATTAACAAATATTTTTAACCTATAAAAATCCGCATTAATATGGTGTAACTGTAATCCATTCAAATGTTGCCACGTGGCATGAAATTTCTAATATATCTCTTGATCGCTGATATTTTTGGAGTTATTTACGCATTAATCTAGAAAAATTAAAGCATAATTTTACTCTTCACCCGAATTTGAGAGTACCTTATAGATAGGAAAGAAAATAGCAAACACTATGCTCCATTAGAGTATTTTTTTTGCAACACTGAATTCAAAATAATAAATACTTACATTTTATAGGGGATCATGGTATTCTTTTCATCATGTGTTAATGAACAACTCTACATGTCGTATGTTGTCTTTCTATTTGATGAGCAAAAGCCTAACAGTTGCTAGCCTCTATAACTCCTAGATTTCATTTCCAACAATGTAAATAAATATCTTTATAGTTTTTGATCACTAGTATTTTACTCAACTATAATCTTATCTTATTGACTATACATTCCTTCAACAACCAAGTGTAGCACTACATACTATATAAAGATTTATCAACTTTTATATTACTCATAGGTTCTTTTATGTCTAACACATAATTTATATCAGTTCGTATCAAGTAAAATAATTAGTGACCGCTAAGCTCCATTACTTGAACAAGATCAGTCAAAGAGTGGTTGTGAAATAAAATGCTTAGCGACCACTAAGATTCAAAGCTCACAAGAATGAATGATTATGCGGTAAATAGGCTAAACACTTTCTTGATTACATAGATGCTTTATGAACAAATCATGTAGTAATAGATATTAGCAATTGCTAGGCATTTTCCATAATATATTTTGATGGCAGATAGGTGAGATATCGAAATTTTTTATTCTCAAAATCTATAGAGGTCTTTGCATAGTCGAGAAGAAATATGATTAATAAAAATAATTTCAGGGTTCTTATATAACACCAGAGGGACTGTTAGGCACACAACTTTACATCTTTTCCTTTTTTACACATCAGTGTGCATCAATGAAAATGATTAGTGACTGCTAAGCTCTGGTACTTATCATGAGGAGTAGATTAGCAGGCCACTAGGCTGAACTAATTTTTTTTATTTTGAATATAGAGATCAAACAACGATTTGTATTAAATTAAATTCTTAGCGATCGCTAAGCTCGAGTACTTAGAGAAAGGAATGATTTGTCGATAGTTAGGCTAAACAATATATTATTTTGAACATAACACTGTAATAAAATATCATAGTAATAGATATTATTGGGCACTAGGCATTTTTTGTGAAATTTCTAGATGTAAAATTTTTGAGATAAAAAAATTGTTTACTGTCAAAATCTAGGGAGGTATTTTGAGAAAGTAATAGATCATCGGCCTCAAGGATAAAATATTTATTAATTTCAAAAATAGAGATAAAAAAAGGTTCGTATAAAAGAAATGCCTAGCGACCGCTAAGCTTGAATTCTTATAGAACATAACACTCTACAATTATTATTTATTGATAAATGAGAAAGGAATAGATTAGTAGCCTTTAGGCTAAACTACTTCTTAATTAAGAAAATAGAAATAAAAAAAGTTTGTATTACAAAAAATTCTTAGAGACCACTAAGTTACGATACTTACATAACATAACGCTCAGATAACAGATCATATGAATGGATAAAATGGCATCATAAGGCATTCTTTATGTCACTTCATATCAAAAAAAATGCATAACAACCGTTAAGCTACATTACTTACTGAAAGAAGTGGCTTGGTGCTCACTTAAGTATATTATTTATATTTTTAAAAAATAACGACCAAATAAAAATCCTTATCTGTCTGTCCCACTTATTAGAGCATAATAATAGAAGTACATATTTTAAACATGAAGACATATCCTCATCATATTGGCCCTGCATATTTCTAGAAATAACCTGTTAAATAAAATAGTCCTAAACATTTTACTAAAAGTGGAGGGAAACGAGTAACATGGGTCTTGCTCAAGAATACTTGATCCGAGACCATTAAGAACAAAGTGTGTTTTAGGATTGCTAAGTCCTTGAATATAAACCTTCAAGAAAGATGACTAAAACACTAGAATTTTTACAACTGATAAGCGCCATTAGTTAGTGTGGTTATGTAGATATGTAGTAAATTTCGAGAAGTCGATTCGAAAATACGGAAGGTGTTATTATAGAGAATTCTGAAGAGGGTATTGAGAAAATAATGTTAGTGGAAAGCACGTTGTGTATAACTTGTGTAGAAGGAATTGTATTTAACCAACCCTATCGATACAATATTGTATCGATCAATTTTTTCCCAATA
Organism: Taxus chinensis; assembly: GCA_019776745.2. NCBI lineage: Eukaryota > Viridiplantae > Streptophyta > Pinopsida > Cupressales > Taxaceae > Taxus > Taxus chinensis. The sequence goes on along the minus strand of CM034151.1, from coordinate 593,314,606 downwards.
TAGTGGTTCGTATTGGCCAACTATATGATTTGTATCATGAAGCAAGTTGCATTATGGAAATTTTAGACTATTTTCATTAAATTTTAAGTAATGTATTTTTTTTGTTCAAGACCACACCGATATTTTTTTATTTCGAAGGAAAACAACATAAGGGATTTGTCTATCCTTGAGACTTGTCTAGATCTTGATAGAATTATCAAGATCTGTGCACTTCTGGTTAGTAATTCATATTTGAGGATTAATTTTTTTTTCTTTTCTACCTTGTGATGTTTTGTAATCGGATGTACTCTTAGGATTTTTTTTTCCGAGTATGAACTCGTGGCTTTGGGGTGTGCTTCCATACTGCCAAATGTTTTGGAGAATATTCTTATATAATTTTACTTGTTAATAGAATATAAGATGTTATTCATAAATAAAACACACCATGAATCCCAAATTAGTAAATTAAAATTATATGTAAAAATTATTGAGATTACTCGAAGGACCAAATATATTTTTATTTATTTTTTAATGATTATTAATAGTTTGAAGATTAAATTGTGTAGTATCTTGATAATTGATTACCGAGGTTGTCTTGGACTGTAGATTATAGACCCTAATCCAATCCAATGTGAATTAATAAATGTATGAAACAATAAATTAAAGTGATGGAGCATTGTTTATGTATTGCTATTGAATTGAATACTAATGAATTAATTATTGGAGGAAAATATCATATTATTATTAATTCTGCCATCAAATAACTTGTGTGAATAAAAATCCTTTTGTACTCTTTCATTAATTACAGATTGGACCTTACATGTTATATATGGGGAGGCTACTAAAAAGGCATATTTTATAGAAATTCACGTGATAAGATTGGAAATAAATATGTCGATCACCCAGATGCATCACCTTTTCCAATAAAGTTCAATATTAAAGAGCCTAGTAAGCTTGTATTAATTACAAGCATGCGATGATCACTCCACATATTTATCTGATCCTCTCCTCCTTATTTTCACACCTTTCGTCTTTATTTCATTGGATTTCATTTTTTTTTTCATGGCCTTTCCAATGTTTCCCTTCATAAAATTTTTGACTTGGTGTGTGAAATGACATTTTATACCAAAATTTCACGTCGCCATTTAAAATCCATTTTTTGAATTGAAACAGATCAAGAAATAGTTGTTATTGAGGGAGTTCTTGTAGATTATTATATTTCTCTAGAGGGACGTCCAAGGGTAAATGTGGAAGTTTCTTTTACCTTCATTTGTCATCTTCTTATCATACATCTGGTGAAGGATTGAGCTTTGCAGATGGTTCATCACTGGATCAAGCCAACGTATAGGGTTGGCATGAAAGTGGAAATGAAAAAAACAATGAGTGCATCATGGCCCTTGCTATATAAGGCTCATTATAAACATGAAGGTTATTTGGATGAGGCCTTTTTTTCAGATTTTTACAAATGGTTTGACCTCTTAATACAATTTGTGTCTAGTGTGTCCAAATGGGGTAAGACACCGAGTGCGGGAGATAGTTTTCTCCCCTTTCCTGACTTGGATGATATGTTTTCTCGACTACAAGAGGAACCAACACATTGGAATCTTATTCTCTAAGAAGGTCATGAGGAATACTATTGGTTAAAGAGTCATGTTGCTGGTGGAAAACAACATCTTTTTCGAGAACCGCATGCGGAAACTATTTTCATCCCCGTTAAAGTGGAGGTTACGGAGGTGGCATGTAATTGAAATAAATAAGTGCTTCTAAAATTTTTCAGGCTATAATTTTGTTTTGGTTTTTATATAGCCTTGCTAGTTACATTGTTACCAAATCATTTTGTCTATCTTACTGGTCTAGTTTTGTTTTGTCATTCCCAATCACTCAAGTTGTTTTGGCATAGACCCTTTAAGTACTTTTTCACCAAGGTATTGTTGGATCATTTAGGTTTTTTAAATTGATCCTCTTGTTGTATCTATGATGTAAAGGGAAAGGAACCCCTTAACCCTCCTTCACTTATACAAATCAAGAAATCATTAATAAAAGTTTTTGTTGTGCGTTGCACTATGCAATTTCAACTATTAATCGCTATTAAATTTGGTTAGTTTGAAGATGTCAATTCATGTGCTAGAAGTGAATACTAGTGGTCACTATCATCAATATATTATAGAATATATTTCCGTGGAATGTAAAAAATTAATTTGTACAACTTTATGATAGAGGAACTAATAGTGGATTGATGCTTATCTTCCCATCACTTAAAAAAATTGAGTTATACTACATCATTGTGGAAACCTAGAGGTATTCAATTTCAAAATAAATGGAGGTCTTTGAGAAATGAATAAATTTAATTCTATTTCCCCAATAGTAGGAGATTATGTAAATGGATCTATTTATTTTACAGAAACCTCTCCTATAACAATCTGTCTGGGGAAATTCCTGTCATTAAAAACTATTCATGTTTTCCTACATACAGTTGTAGATATAAACACAAAGTTTCTCTGTGTACAAATTCAATTTTGTTTCTTATGGCTTTTGGATATCACCAATTAACTGATACAATAAATAGTAGTTTTCTTTTAAATAGCTCAGGTTCCAGAGAAATTCTTCTATTGTTACCAAAAAATTTGGCAAACTTGGATATGTATGATGTTGTCTAACAAAATTGTGGCCCAATGAAATGAACACCATCCATCTCAAAAATGGAAATTGTTTGCATCTATTAGGGTTCAGTACTAATATTTTTCATAATTATAGCTCTGTACCATTCAAACCATCCACTTGTATTTACAAAATTCTTTGCAAATGAAATGGAGCTAGGTGTTAAAACTATCATGGCAAGACATGATTTCATATTGTATATATTATCAGATGAAAAATCAGAAAGCAATATCATATTATAATTTATTTATCGACACATCTATTTGTTGCATTTAGGTTCTCCAAGGTTGGTCATATTGCACATTAACATGGCTCTTTACATGAACAATGACATAATGAAAAACACAAAAAATATTAAAGAGAAATATGCAATTGGCTATGGGGCTACAAGCAATCTTAATAAATGTGATCTAAATAATTCTAAGCCAATTTCTATAAAGAGAATGTATAGTCTCTACCCACTAAGCTTGCTTGAATTTGAAACTAATGTGGTAACAGTTGGAAGCATCAAACAGTCGAAACCTTGAGAGTTTGCATGGATGTTCGATTTCTCCACCTAGAAACCTAATGTTTTATGATTAAATGGTAAACAAAAGTTTGTTAGACATCCTACATGGTGAGTAAAATTATTATGTTATGAAGAAAAATGAATCTATACATTGTAGATTTAATTTTTGAAATACAAGTGTCAAATCAATCTCTAACCTTCATAGTAAAATGGATATTTGGAAAATCTAACTAGTGTTTTATTAATTTTTATTTTCGTATAGGATCATCAAGGAAGATTAAGATAGAATAGAACATTCAGCTAAGGATTTCTCATGGTGTTGAATAAGGATAGCCTTATCTTCGTTATGAATGTAACCCATACATTTTTTTACAGGGATGTGAAGACTTCTAACATTCTTTTGGATTATAATTCCGATGCAAATTTGTCAGACTTTGGCATTTCCAATTGCATTTCCTTGGCCAAATACCACACCTCTACCTATATTATGGGTACCATTTGTTACATTGACCCAAAATATGTAAGAACATCAAGGCTGAATAAGAAATCTGGAGTATACTCTTCTGTTGTTGCCTACTCATAAATACTAGTCTCTACTTTGATAACACCTCCACTGCTACTTTACTCAAAACTAATTGCATCCAAACCAGAAGTCCCGTTCTAGAGGCATCAAATGTATTCATGTTTTGTGCAAATAAAATTGTCCGTAAAAGGTGACAAATCCTCATATAATATTTACAACTATATATGTATGAATTTGTAAAATAAATAAATTGTACAGATATAACCTTTCAATGTAAAGATGATGACAAATCAGTTTTATTATTTATTGACTTAGAAAAAATACAATTGTGTCATAATGAGTGTTTTGATTGATGTAAACTATAAAATAATGGTTCAATTTATCTTTGAGGGTGTAAGATCACGTTTCTCACAAAAAACATTTCTTACATTGTGTCAAGGATTATTTCATTTTATTGCTCACAGAAGTGATTGATTGTTTATAAAGAGAATAAAACAATTTACAAGCATAAAGTCTACTATCTTTCAGAGTAATATAATTTGTGATATACATAAACTCCCAACTTTGTTTTTTGATTTTAATTATTACTCGCGAGTATAGTTTATAATAATAAATGCTAGTGAACTTGTACAATCTAAAAATCAATACTTGAGTTTTTACAAGGTATAATTCGGGGTGATAACATAATTTTATTGTGAGTTCCACTAGAAGTCAAAATAATACAACTAACATTTAAGGATAGTGTAAAATTTAAGGATATGTGCATACTAAACATTGAAATTATGTGCCTTGCACTTTCAAAGTTTGAGAATCGCACTCTGAAAGTGCGAGTGCAAGACTTCGTACTTTCAAGGTGCGAATCTCAAAAGTTGAAAGTGCAGGGCTTACACTTTCAGAGGGTGAAGTTCACACTTTTAGAGTGCATGGATCAGATTCTTTGGAGTGTGGGGATATCACTTTGAATGTGCAAGGCTCATAATTTTTATAGTGTGGGGCTCACACTTACAAATTAGCGGGGCTCTCAACCTTTCAATATCGTGTATCTCACACTTCGAAAATGTGAGGCTCTCAAAATTTCAAAGTTTGATCCCCACTTTCAGAGTGTGAGCCTCACACTTTGAGAGTGCGAGGCTCGCACTTTCAGAGTGTGGGGCTTGTAATTTCAGAGTGCAAGGCTTACACTTAAATACAATGGGATCATGAATTATAATAGTTATCGGAAGCTAACCTTACATCGAGGGCTTTTTCACTTTCTTTTAATATAATAGGCTCGTGACTTATAAGAGTTAGTAGTCACTAACCTTAGATCGATGCTCATGAATTATATGAGTTAGCGACTGCTCACCCTTACATTGAGAATCTTAACTTGTAAGAGTTAATGACCACTCACCTCAGATTGATTCTTATCACTTATAAGAGTTAGCAACCACTCACCTTACATCGAGTCTCACTACTTCTAAGAGTTAATGACTACTCACCTTAATATAACAAGATCAACAAATAATAGTCAATAGTTAATAGCCTTACATACTCTCAACATTGCAAATCTAAAAAATAGAAAAATTGGAATCCAATAATAGCCAAATTGGAACCCAATAATAGCCAAATTAAAATCAAATAATAGCGATATTGGAATCCAATAATAACGATATCGGAATCCAATAATAGTGAAATTGGAACTAGAATACTTCCAATAATGAGAATATTGGAATCTAATATTGCTACTAATGGATTCTGATAATAGTAATAATGGAATCCAATATTAAAAAAAATGGAATCCAATATATGCAAAAACGGAGATGGATTTCTTCCAATACTTGAAATAATGGAGTCTCAATTCACTAGAATATGTCTCAATTTAGTGAAATAAGCATTATTTTTCTTTTCTGCACATATTAGCTTTTGAAGCACTCCACTATTGCATTTATTTAACTTGATTAAATCAGACATAATTCTCGACACATTTTTTGGGGATACAAATCAAAATCTCATGTCATGAAGTGGGGAGTAATTGGCAATAATGAGCAAATATATCACATGTGTCGCATTTCTATGAAAAGGATGGGTGGTTTTGTGCGAAGGACAAGTAGCATCATCATTCATGATGATAGGATGTGAGTTGTGTGATGAATTAAATATTTCCATACAAACCCAACCCTATCAAATTTTTCTACCACCAAACTTGCACCGACTCAGTGCCAATTAAGATTTTATAAATAATTCAAACTTCCAATGTCACCGTTGTATGCAATTGATCAATTACTCCATGAAAACTTTCACCATTTTTCCAAAGCTTTATTCAAACCTAATTAAGTTATGGGGTAGAAAAATAAATCTGAACCGGATTCTCTAGAGCCACTACTATGAAATGTTGTTATTTCTCAGATATTTCATGACGCAAGGTGGCTGTATTTTATCAAAAAAATTGAGGGTTTTGATGATTATTTGGTTGATGAGTTCCTGATAAAATTTGAGGAAACCTGTTCATGAATTGGGGGGAAAATAATTGAGATAAGTAGTCAAATTTTTTTTGACCTGTCTAGATTTCTAGATTTCAGTGTCAAAGTTGTGACCAATGGCCCGTTCAAGGATTTAATATTGTTGTTCCATGAAGAAGGAAAAGGTTCTTCACAAGTGATTTTTTCTTCCTTTGGTACACAAAAAGGAATTCAATGGGTGAGTTTTCCTAGTATTTGGAAGGAGGTAGCCAAGTGGGTCAACAAATATTTTATCTGTGATGGACAACCATCTGTACTTGGAAGGGATTCATTAAATTTTTTGACTCATCTAAAGAGGGGCTGCACAAACCCTAAAATTAGGGTTAATTTACCAGAATATCTCATTGATGTGATCATAAAAGTGTGAAAAAAGTACAAAAATGGACATGGTAGGGCTACATTGAAGCACCCAAGACTTATCCAATTAATTTTTTCACATCAAGATTTCTACATGCTGAAATAGAAGATTGAAATAATAATTGCAAGGGAGAGTTCAAAAAAAAAAAATCAAGAAGGAACCATCTCTCAGTGTTTGGCCTAAGCTTGAGTTGACTTCTCAACATTCAAGAGAAACTATGGAGGAATCTACTAGTAAGGATAACCCGTCCTCTGTGCCAAAAGTTTCCAAATAAATGTTTCATGAGGATTTTGCTCCTATTTTAGAGGAGAAAGATGAGGCTAGTACTCTGTCCACCCATGCTGAAGAATCAAAGGATGATGAATTCACAACAACATTCCTACAAAAATGTTCCTTGAGAATGATATACCAGACATTCATGTTAGTCTGTAAACTGAGTCTATAGCTCTGGAAATACATGTAGCACCAAAAACACAGACCAAAACTTCATAATTTGTTGTGATCAAAATTAGTGGTTGACAACCACATGGAGATGGCATGCTAAGGAATTACCAGGATGAAATTTCCTCTTTGAAATAAAAATTGAAAGGTATGCAAGAAACCAATGTCTTTGCAAACTGAGTTTACACAAAGGACTATACAGAAAATTAGGGAAATTATTACTTTAAAGGTAGAAGTTAGCAATCTCAAAAGGAAAAAGGATAGTGGTCTGAAAGTATGGAATGATTTAACCCAATTATCTCTTTTATAATAAAGAATTGAAAAAGGAAAATAAAATACATAAAGAAGACAATGAGACCAATAAAAATGATAAGAAAAATTTGGAATTTGTTGTAGACTTTGTTTGTCCTTTGGTCTGTAAGCTTCTTGCATGTAGGAAACCTTCCTTTGTCTTCAACATGTTTATTTAATAGAAAATTTATGCTTCACAATTAATGAGAATGTGTAGTAAAGAACCTTGGGAAGCCCCTGATGGTAAAAATTTCTTAGGAATTTATCAGAAATGTACCCCTGATATCAAAAATATACTATGTGAACTTTACCTTTGTAATATGTTGGTCACCAATGTTCCTGATTTCGTCATTATTTTTTTTTATGGGGAATTTTCTAGTTGAAGGCTTTAAATTCATTGCTTAGAAACCAAATTATATGGAATGATAAAAAAAAGTTGTTTAATCAAACATCACAAAGCATAGGTTTCTACATTAGGCCTACCTATCACAATGATGTGTCCATGAATAAAAATTTCAAATCTCTTTATTATCAAGTTGAAATTGCACAAAATACTTAAAAGGTTTTACATAAGTGTGTGTAAGATTATGAAGTTTACAGTCGAAAACATTTTGGTGAGGCATTACAAGCTTGTGATAAATAATGAGATACACTGAATCTTCCATTGAAGAGAAGGGAAGTAATCTCCCCCCAAAATAAAAATTAGAGAATGAGGAGAGGATATGTACTTATTACAATAATCTAGAATTTTTCTGAGAAGAATGAAAAAGGGTACAATGATGAGTGGATTGGAGTACAAGTGAGACCACCTCTTCTTGTGAGTCACATGACAACTTGGCAGAATAATGCTTCCCAGACACATGATAGCTTCAGAACATGGGTAGAGGTTATTTCAAATTAGCAAGGATGTAAAGGGACAATGAAACAATATGCAAATCAATTTGAAGAATATGACATGACACAATAACTACACAACAACTTGGCCAGAGAGCATGAAATAGATAAGTTTGCACAAAGACATGCAAAAGGTAAATTACAAGGGAGATGATGAGTGCATTATTTGGCTTATTATATCATCTATGAGGTTATTGATTTTTTTCTTAGAACATGTTAATTAGTGAATTTGGATGCTTTATATAGTTATATCCTAGTACAGTTAATGCATTTCTATTGTTCTTGTTTCATGCAAACTGTTGACCGTGGAATGCTATGTACCTTGGGATATGATAATATAATATATATGGGTTGATGGAGATGCTGGCATGTGTCACACATCCCCTTAGTTATATGTATGGGTTCACATGGGATATAATATTATAATGTATATGGGTTGATGGAGATGCCGACATGTGGCACACATCCCCTTAATTAGTTATATGGGCTCACATAGGAATTACTTATATTGGTTAATGAGTTGGCCTACATTGGGATTAGGTGTTACCCATCCTATTCAAAGGATGTGAGTATCATTATGATGAGGTGAGGTATGTACGAGTTGAGTCTTCTACTTGGTAGAGGTATATTGGAGGTGCCCCCCTTGAAGTGGATTCCCATCTTGGGAGATTGTGGATTACTCCTTCCTTAAAGAGCATTGCATGATGTTTCCCTACCTTAAGGGTATTATTATGAATATATTGCATATTAGGGAATATTAGCCCCCCATATATCTTGTGTTGTGTTATCTTTTGTTATTTATTGATTTATTATATGCAAGGTTCTTATCAAGTGGTATTAGAGCATCGATTTCGGCAAAATAATTGGGTCTAAACCCTAATTTTAGTGATTCAGCTATATTTTAGAAATGGCTAAGAATATTTTATCAATTTTTTTACCAAATTTGCATAAGGGTTTCATAAGGCCACAGTACAAATTTCATAAATTTTCATGCTTTTCTGTTGAAGTTATTACATTTTTAGGGTTTCGCCTAACTTTGCTTCACAGGACACATTGTTTAGAATTAATTTTTAAAATTTTTACTAGTGTTTAGAATCCATATCTGTAAGATATGGTAAAACTTTTAGAATTTTTGGATGTATTTTGTCAGAGTTATTGCAGTTTTATTGTTTTTCACTATTTTGCTCCATAGGCCGCAATTCTAACGAATTTTCCTTAATTTCTTATATTTTTAGAAACCTCCCAAAAATTAAATTGGGGTTTTTGTTATGTGATTTATGATTTTTGGCTGACCTTAAGCTGAAAGGATTAGAATAATTTTTGATAAAAAGGGTCTATTCCAAAAACCCCAGTTTTGTGGATCATGGGGATGGTAACTGTTTTTGGAGATGGCAGGATTAATGCTAGAGAATGGTGGAAAAAATTTAGGGATAAATTCTTTGAAACATTAGATATTTGGTTCTTCAAGTTGTGGATTAGTGGCCCTACACATATTTGGTTTTCTAAGTTAGAAAAGGATAAGTCTAATTGGTCTTTGGAGGAACTAGAACAAGTTTTCATGGACATATGGGAAAAAAAAAAAGAAGAAAAGAAAGAGGAATTAGAAGAATTTAATGATAATAGTGAGGAATATGAAATATCAGAAGAAGAATAATAAGATGTTGAGGTTGAAGCTACTACACAGGATTTAGAAGGAGAGACAACAAATCAAGATACAAGTTCAAATAATGCATCTCCAAGGAAGGAAGCTTCAATATTTCAGTTTAAAGGGCACATTCAAAGGAAAAAGGTAATTTTTTGCATGAACCCTATCAGCAAATATAACTTCATCAATATGGATGTAGCTCAACATCTATATGTTCAAGCAAAGCATATCAAGGAATCTCAAATGGATGGTAAGCAGATTTAAGTTTTTGAAGATTTAAAGCTTTATATCAATAAATATGTTTTACATTCAAATTTTTATTCTTTAGATATGGATGGTATGGATATTATTCTTGGATATCCTTAGTTAGAGAAATTGGGAACAATTAACATTAATGTGCAACAAAAGTTCATGAAATTGTGGTACAAGAGAAAGAAAATTACATTGCAAGATATCACACTTAGCAAGGAAAAAAGTAATGTAAAATTAGATCATGAAGATGAATTTGTAAATGGTGAAGAAGGGAACAAGGATGAATCAGAAGAAGATGATGAAGAACATGATGAAAAACTCAAAAATAATTTCTCTACTTAAGAGAAAAAAAAATAACAAACAAGTTGGAAGAGGAAAATAAAGTGGAGGAAAAGATTAATAAGGTTGAGCATACTAAGGTTGCACCATATAGACACCCACATCATCATGAAAGGAAAAAATCATGGAATTATGTTAGGCCACATAAGGGCAGAAATCTATATAAATATGCAAGGAATTGGAGAAGTAATAATTTTCGCTATACATGGAATCAATGGAACAATAATTATATAACATGGAATCACATGAATAATAATTATGGATATGCATGGATGCCAAGGAGGAACACATATGGACCAGGATGGAATCAGGTTTGGAGCAACATCACCCACTAGGATTTCATATGGGTTGTTGGATGGTTGAGCATGGCGACAAGTGTGCAATAATTAAAACACACTCATTATATGGCTTCTTCTTATATTTTGGGGATGAAACATGTCAAAGAGGGAGAAAATGCTATGTACCTTGGGATATGATAATATAATATATATGGGTTGATGGAGATGTTGACATGTGGCACACATCCCCTTAGTTATATGTATGGTTTCACATGGGATATAATATTATAATGTTTTTTGTTTGATGGAGATGTCGACATGTGGCACACATCCCCTTAGTTAGTTATATGGGCTCACATTGGTAATGAGTCGGCCTACATTGGTATTAGGTGTTACCCATCCTATTTAAAGGATGTGAGTATCATTATGATGAGGTGAGATATGTATGAGTTGATTCTTCTACTTGGTAGAGGTATATTGGAGTTGTCCCCCTCGAAGTGGATTCCCATCTTGGGATATTGTGGAGTTACTCCTTCCTTAAGGAGCAATGTATGGTGTTGCTCTACCTTAAGGGTATTATTATGAATATATTGCATATTAGGGCATATTGGCCCCATATATCTTGTGTTGTGTTATCTTCTGTAATTTATTGATTTATTATATGCAATGCTCTTATCATAGAAACTCTCACTAACCACCTCTATGAGTAAATGTGGTGACATGTGCAAGATAATAGTGAGCATTTAATGCCAATTCTGGAAGTTTTAATCAAGTAGGCCAAGTCTGTAGCCATCATGCCACCATGGAGTATTTTTTCCACAATAAGCCTACAAATGTGAATCCTATTTTTTGCATTAGTGTAGGATTTCAATGAAACTTTAATAGGGCTATTAGTGGGTGAATTTGGTTCCAATAATCATGGCACATTATGTAACTGACTATGTCTATATAGAAATCCTCTTGATAACAATTTAGTAGTTAGTTGATAATAACACTTTACAGTACAGTGATCTACTAGTTAATATTTACTTTTTAATGTTCTACTGAGCATGTCTTAGAACTTATTCGAATTAATATAACTGATGTCATTTTGAATAATATTTAATTTTTAATGTTCTATTGATCATGTCTTAGAACTTATTCGAATTAATATAATTGATGTCATTTTGAATATCATCTTTTGTTGAGAGTACCTCCATCCCAAGGAATAGAAAGGGCCTACTCGACCAAGGTGATTGGAAAATTTACATTTTATGCATGCTCGTGGATTTCTAATAAGTTCAAAGCTTAATGATTATTTGAATGTAATTACTTATTTCCTTGCTTTGGTATATTTCCTTACTACTATTTTAATTTAGAGTGTGTTATTTCAATTCTGCAATTTCAATTCAGTATGTGTGTGTGTCATTTGAATTATGTTATCTTAATTCAGTGTTTGCATTTCAATTCTAGTAAAGTATTTCTTTTAAACACATTTTATTACAAAAACATTGTTTCAGTAGTTTAGCATTACATTTCCCTAGATTAGCAGAGACAAGGGGAAACATGCCAACCAAATCCCCCAAAAGGAACCACTAAGCAATTGAGCTGTATAAAGCTTCATTGCATACAACCTTGGACATACATCCCTGGTTTTATAATGACACTAGCTGAAGAATCTGTTAGTTAATTGATTGGATAATACAACAACCCATCAAGTATTACGATATCCCATGGAGAGATAAGGATATGGTGGTTTACTATGGTTAATATGGTTCTAAATTTGGCAATTTATGGGATATCTTATCCCCTCTTCCCTCATTGATAAGTTTGGTGCTTCTCGAGTCTTTGATTGGTTGTGTTACATTTTTTGGGGGTGTTACTCCTAAATATTATATCCTTGATTGTGTTTTGGTGATTTTTTTCTACTTTTGGTTTGAGGCATGCCCCTCCATCTTTCTCATGTTCTTGGAAGGAGGCTAGCATTTTGTTTTGGTCCACCTTAAGGAATGTAATTATGCCTATAGGTTGGGAATTAAACAAGTCAGTTTATCATGGGTTTTGGAGCTTCTTTTGGATGGAATGGAGCTTGAAAGAAGGGTCTTTATAGTTGAAAAAAAATCAGATTTATGTTTTGTACATTTGGAGTTGCAGTTTGCAAAATCTACCTTAAAGTAGATGTATTTGTTTTAGAAAATTTTTGACATGTTGTCTCCACATTAAGTGAATGCTTTTTATATTTGTATTTTAGGATATTTTTTCTGTATTAATATATTTCAAACAAAAAGGAATTACTCTCATGTTTCTCTAAATCTATTTTTGTTGAAATTCTTACTTAAGAAGTATTAGTTGTTTTTCAAGTGTTGCTTCATATTGCATGCTTTTAATGGAATCGATCTTATTTCAAAATTTAATTTATTGTATAATTTTTTTTTACTTCTTGGAATACTTATGGAAAAGTAAAAGAAATAAGATGTTTGGGTTCAAATTTCTCCTGCAAATAAGCATGGAATAGTTGTGCTTTTGGATAAAAATATCATTTTTGTTGTTCTTAAAGTAAACTTGTAAACTAGAACTATTGCATGTCAAGTTTATCTTGTTGTAGTATATACAATTATGTAGTTTTTCTATTTTTAGCTTGTATCAAACTCTTGTAAAGTTTTCCTTTTTTACATTTAGTCAAATATCATAGAATTCGTATATTATAACAACTTTGAATAAAAACTTCTCAATCAATCAATCAATCAATCAATCAATCTATCTATCTATTTATCTATCTATCTATATATATACTAATTGAGAAGAAAAAATATACATTTTTCTATCTGATTTTTACTTGTATATTTTGATGAAAATAGAACATAATTACCCTGTAAATGTAGTTTTATATATATATAACCAAATTTATAAGTGATTTTAAACTAAATAAGTTACATACATACATACACACACACACACATATATACATAATTATATATATGTTAGAGTAGGTATTTACCTTAGCTCATGTTCACCTAGGTACTTTATTTACCTTTATTATAGTTATCCTCACCCACTTATGTGTGTGGATATTTATTTTATCTTATTTAGATATTAGGAGATATTATCTAGCTGTTAAGTATAGTTCTTTACTTGATCTATGGTATTGACTAGATCTTTGATGTCTAGTTCTCTCCTAAATCTATGGTCTTGACTAGTTCTTTGATGACTAGTTATTTCCTTGATTTACGGCTTGATCTACAACCTTGACTGGTTCTTAGATTGTTATTCCTTGCCTATTTAAGCAAGGGCCATTCTCATTGTATTGCATTGAGTTCCATAATAATATATGATATTGCTGCTCATTTGTTTGCAAAGGTTTTATGTAAAGCTATTCTGGCGAATTGCTTTCATCTTATTGATCGTGGTGTTTGATTAACATTTGTGTTCTTGGCTTGGTACCCACCCACACACACACACACACACACACACACACACACACACACACACACACATGATTTTAAAAGAATAAAATTGATTTGTTCAATACTTTAATTTATGAGAGGCCATGTATGGGCAGGTAGGAATTTATTAAATTAAAATACATATAAAAGTTAAGTAGAATAAAAAAGGACTCTTAAGGAAAAAAGTATTTCCCTTAAAATATTTGTATGAAATACTTATGCTTTGAAAGTGGATGGAGAACATGTTAAAATAATAATAAAAAAACAAAATAATACTTCATTATTTCTTTAAAACTTTAGTATTATATAAAAGAATACATATAAACTCGTATCTCTGGAAGTTTATAATTTTTTAAAAAAATACTTCATTATTTTAGGTTACCCTAAGCTTTTCTAAAAAAATAGCAAAAACAATAATATTTTGGATCTAAATTTACATATCCATTTAGATATACCATTAAAGATAATAATAGAAACATAGATTTGAAACCTGAATACAAAAACTATTGTTGCAAACCAGCTAATCTACATCTAAAAATAACGATAAATAAATTTATATATTTATATTTTTCAACAAATTTTACTCATAATTTTTCTTTGGATATGGGATTTTAATAAATAAATTAAAAAATAAAAATTCAAGGTAAATAGACTTGCAAATATCTTGGGTTCAAACCTAGAAGATTGAAAGAAAATCATGAAATTTGAAACCTTGGTAAACCAAACCGCCTATGGGCAAACCAAATCTACATATACAAATTTTAATGGAGTGGATAATCCTCCCTAAACCTTATATTCCTTGAAAAATCCATGAGTTGGCCTTCCCTATAGAAAAAAAGAAAGAAAATACAAAACAAGAGAAAACTAGGGCATTCAGATGAATGAGAAGAATAAAAATGAATAATAAGATTTTAGGTTTGATATTGTATCCTCATTAGTAATCTAAACTTAGGGTTTTATGATATCATGGTGGAGATCTGTTTAATCCTAGGGTTCTTATTTAACGTTGAACTGACTTAAGTTATATGGGTGTAAATTATAATGGGGTGTAATTAAATGATTTATTTTGGGGTAAAAACCTTTGCTAAATTTTATAAAAAAATGAAGTTTTATTTAATTAAATCCAATAATATTATTTGTGAATTAAACTTGAAGGCATGGGTTCATTTTGGAGACAAAATAGGACCCATTATTTTTATATATTTTTTCCTTTTTGTAAACCTAAAAAAAATAACAAAAAAAAATATATAGTATTTTTTTAATTATTTTCGAAACGTTTGCTACCTTGGCCGTAAATTATTTTAAACTTGTAATTATTTTTCCAATGTGATAAGTATTATCACTAGTGGGGTGATTTCACTTTACCTTCTTCATGATAAGGTTATCATTGAAACCTTGAAAATACAAAAAAAATATAATCATAATTTGTATAAGTTGTGGAAATTGTTATAAGTTCTCTTTGTCGTACCCAATTGCGTTGTTTAGTGCCGCTTCACCATATGTATGAATCACTCATACTAATTTTTTTATGGGTAATCATAATCATCCTATAAGTAATTTTAAACAAATATTATTTTCACTTTTATTATTTTTATTTCATCTTCAATTAGAATTCTTGGTTGTCTTTTTCGTTTTTAGAAGTCACATTGATTGGGGGCGCGACATCTAGTATCGGAGCTCAATTCCAACACCGGTCATATTGGGAATGATTAAGTGTTAAACGCTAATTTTTTTGGTTTGGTTTCACATTTAAAAAAAATGTTTCCACTAAAATTGGTTGCTTACCCTCCGCATTGATAGACTGCTATTACAAGGCACTAAATGCTAGACATCTAGGACAACCACTTTGGAGCGTTATTCCTACTCATGGGATGTGTTTTGTATTTTATTACAAGATTAGATGAAATAAATTAAGAAATGAAACCACCGCTTATGTTTGAAATGTAAGTCATTTAAATTTCTCTTATTTAAAACATCCTATAAAAGTTAGGAAAATTCGTTCAAAAAGAGTGTGCAAAATGGATTCCAAATTTCCACAATGGAGGTTTTTATGGTTATATTGTTCTCTGGAGACATGGGATGTCACAAAAACATTTACATTTTTTTAATATGTATCATTTATTTGAAGGTGTTTTGATCCCATTTGGTCATTTTGTTGTATAAGACAATAACTAAAAAAATAAGAAATTCATTTCAATTTGGACCTGTGGTTCATGAAGTCTTTGTAAGAAACTAAATTCTATCACTTCTAACCTCTAGTATTTCTCCATTTCAATTGGTTTACAACCATTGGTATTTAGAAAAAATTCTTTGCAAACTAGTTTTTCAAGCGTGTTTTGGAGGTCTTTGATTGTGTTGTCACAAAACAAACTAGCCCAATAACGATAATTATCCCTGGAAAAGAGGTCGCAGGTTGAGTTGTGACTATTATAAAACTATTGTTCTAGTTGCATTGGATTCTCTATCTATCTATCTATCTATCTATCTATATATATATATAAGAATATATGAGAGTTGATATAATAATTTTCAAGCTATATATGCTTGCTTTTGAAACCTAGTTATTAACCACTTTTGCTAAAATTACTAAAACTTAATAGCAAATTTAAATAATTGGCCCCGAAAAGGTACTGTCTAGTTTGAGATCTGTTCACCATTTTTAGGTTTTGAATGTCTCATTGGACTTTCTATATATTTAAATAATAGGTTACATGTTTTGTTTTTTCCATTTAGGTATTGGTAAATTGTTTACTAGATCCCCTTTTGTAGCCATTTTAGCTAGATTATCCAAAGGGAGAACTGGATCCTGGTGACCCATTTGATTTTTTATTAAAATGCTCTTGGATGGTGTAAAATTTTATAATATTTTAATCATGTTGTGTTACGTATATTATTGGTTTATTGATGTGAGTCATTTGAGTTAGATCCTAAGGAGCATTTTGGGTGCTGAAATTTTTGGCTTAGTTAGTTATTTTGGACACCATAAGCAATCTTGGTTTTGGTTTTTGAAATAAATGGTAATTTTGATTTATGAATGTAGAAATATCCCCTATATCTGAGGGGCATGCCTTATTATTTGCTTAGTTTGATATTCATCATTTTGTTGAGTCATTATCTTTGGAGCATTCGTTGCAATGTTAAAAAGCATATTTTCTAAACCTGGAAAAACCCATTTGGGATGGGAAAGAAATAAATAGATGAACTCCTTTGCAGAACAAACTAATAATAGAAAAATGTATCTCCAAATCTTAAATTTTATCAATGGCGGGTTAGGAGAATTTTTTATTCTTAAAGTAATTTGCACCTGAACTCGTTATTATAATCTAATTTAATTTGGAAAAGTGATTTATAACCCTTTCAATTACCTTTTGGGATTGTATATCTAAATTAATCATACTTGAGTGATAATTGGTTTGTTCAATCCTCTATATAAAAGGAATGATAACCAGATTGTACCAAGCCAAGAACACAGATGTTAATCAAACACCATGATCAATAAGATGAAAATAATTTTCCAGAATAACGTTACATAAACCTTTGCAAACAAATGAGGAGAATTATCATATATTATTATGGAACTCAATGAAATACAATGAGAATGGGCCTTTCTTATATAGGCAAGGAATAACAATCTAAGAACCAATCAAGGTCGTAGATCAAGCCATAAGTTAAGAAAAGAACTAGTCATCAAAGAACTTGTCAAGTCCATAGATTTAGGAGAGGAATAGACATCAAGTATCTAGTCAATATCATAGATCATGGAAAGAAATATACCTAACAACTATATAATAGCCCCCTAATATATAAATAAATAAAAATAAATATCCACACACATAAGTGGTTGAGGATAAATACAATAAAAGGTAAAATAAAATACCTAGGTGAACATGAGCTAATGTAAATACCTACTCTAGCACCCCCCCTCAAGTGAAGCTAGGGGAAAAAATAGAAGTGGCATGTCCATAGTATGAATCCCGACAACTAGGCTTAATGAGGTACTCATGTACAATATATCCATGAATAAATATTAAACCAAAAGAAGGAAAGAATCTTGTTATAATGAAAGAGAAAGAAGAATAAGAAGGAAGATGTTCTCACGAACACCCCCAAGAACAACTTCCAAAACCCCAAGCATTCCACACAACTCAAGTTAGTGAGGTGATGCAAAAGGCTTCGTAAAGATGTGCGCAACCTGTCTGCTGACTCAGAATGTACTCCAAGCAAAGAACTTCATCCTGAATGTGCTCACGAATGAAGTAGATGTGTATCTCAATATGGTTGTCCCACTGGTGCTCAATCAAGGTTATGAGAAATGTGAATTGAACTTTCATTGTCACACCAAAGTACATTTGGTGAATCCTATGGGAATATAAACTCTGCCAATAACTATCAAATCCAAAGAATCTACTAACTTGTTGTAAATATTTCCCATATACTCTACCTCTGAAGATGAAAGTGCAATAACCTATTGCTTTTTACATTCCCAAGAAACTAGAGAAGATCTAAGACAAAAAGATAACCAGAAGTGGAACGTTTATCATCAATAGATCCTACCCAATCTGAATCTGTATATCTAACCAACTGAGTAGAACCCCTAGTGTAGTGTAGGATAAAGTGGGAAGTACCCTACAAATAACACAAAATTCTTTTAGTAGCCTGTACCAGTGACTATAATGAGGAGAATATGCAAACCGAGATACAAGCCCTATTGCAAATGAAATATTAGGTCTAGTATGGGTCAAGTACACGAGACTTCCAACCAACTACCTATAAAATATAGGATCACAAAGTGGTGTGGTACATGTGGAAGTAAGAGTAACCCCAGACTGAAAAGGAGATGGACTTGGCTCATAATCAGCTATATAAAAGTGTCGAAGGAGATCATGGGTGTACTTTTGCTGACTCAAATGAATCCCTCAATCTATCTGAGAAATCTACAAACCAAGGAAATAAGGCAATAACCCAAGATATTTCATGTCAAACTGTGTTGAAAGAGCTCTTTGAATACTCTGAATGTGGGAAGAAGAAATTCCAGTAAGTAACAAATCATCAACATACAAGACAAGTATCACCATATCCTCACCAACATGCTATATATATATACTGTATGATTAGAGTGGAAATAAACAAAACAAGTAGATAGAAGAAAAGAATCCATCTTCTCATACCAAGCCTAAGGGGCCTATTTGAGACCCTAGAGAGACCTTCAGAGTATAAAAACAAGAAAAGAATCCTGAAAAAATCGAACAGGTTGCTCCACTTATATTTCCTCTTGTAAATTTCCATATAAGAAGAAACTCTTCATGTCCTTCTGGTATACATGATAACCCTATGATGCAACAATAATAAGTACAACACATACAAAATCCATCTTGGTAATGGGTGAAAAAGTCTTAGAGTAATCAATACCTTCAACTTGTGAAAAAATTTTTGCAACAAGACGAGCCTTATACTTGTCAATGGACCCATCAGCTGCATATTTGGTTCGATATACCCACTTACACCTAACCATATTTCTTCCTTTAGGAAGAGATACCAAATCCCAAGTATGATTCTTCATCAAAGAAGAATACTCAACTTTCATTGCATCATCCCACTCATGTATCCCATGAGCCTTTGAAAAATACAATGGATCCTCAGAAACTACCTGAGATAAAAGTCCAGAACCTGAAGAATGTGCATGATGATTCCTAGTGGGTGGAAGATCCTGTATGAAAGGTGATGCCTCAGAAACTGTAGTATGCGCCTACTTAGGAAAAGTGAAAAAATGAGTGGGAATAAGATCCTCAATGACATCTATAACCTCCTCATCAACCTTGTCAAAGAAAGGATCCTCAATATAAGATAAATAAGAATAAGTAGACATGGAAGAAGATGAAGAGTCATGAGGTGTGAAGCACTCATCAAAATGAACATGTGTTCGAAAAATAACCTCATGAGTATCAGGATCTAAAATTTTATAAGCTCTCATGTCCTCATAATACCCTACCAAGATCAAGGGTTTGATCTTATTATCCAAGGCTTTCCTTTTCTTCTTTGGCACAAAGGCCATAGTATGGCACCCAAAGACTCAAAAAAATGAGACATCTAGCTTAGTGTTGGACCAAGATTCCTCTGGAGTCAAATGCTCAAGTTCTCTGTGTGGTGTATGATTTTGAATGTAGTTAGCATAACTAACTTCTTCTGCCCAGTATATAGGAGGTAAATATTTAGAATGCATCATACAGTTAGCCATTTCCTTTAAAGTTATATTCTTCCATTCTATTAAGCCATTCTGTTGTGGAGTATGAGGAACAAAATGATGGTGAATAATACCATGAGTTTCCAAAAATTCAGAAAACTCATTGCTGAAGTACTCCCCCCCATTATCAGTATGAAGGCTTTTTATGCAACTAGAAGATTGTTTCTTAACCAAAGTCTTGAAGAATTTGAAGTGTGAAAAAAATCACTTTTGTACTTGAGAAAATAAACCCAAGTATGCCTCAAGAAATTTTCAATAAAGGCGAGTTCATACTAAGATCCATTGAAAGAGGGGGTAGAAAAAATTCAAGTCACTATGCACAAGCTCAAGTGGTGAAGAAGCTCTCTTAGAAAAATTCTTAGGAAATGGATCTTGGTATTGTTTCCCTAATGCAAAACCATGAAAAACTCCCTCAAGAAAAGAAACTCTAGGAAGACCATCAACCATACCATGAGTGCTCAACTCCTTCAAATATCTATAATTGAGATGTCTAAATCTTTCATGCCAAAAATTACTCTTTGAATCTGCATGAGAAACCAATCCTATCCCTATAGAGGAAGTACCATTAAAAACCTCAAAGTGATATAGTCTAGAACTATGATCAACAATCCCTTGAGCAATAATTGAATGAGGCTCCAAAAAAGTTCATAATTTTACCCCATGTGGTGTAAAAGTCAATGTTTTTCCTTGAACAGAATGAAAAATTTGATATACAAAAAGCAAATTTGTAGTGATGTTAGGTATATATAGTGCATCTTGGATACTGCCACCATCAAGGTGTATGCCACCTTTCCTTTAATAGAAAGAAAATAAGAATCTCTAACCTCCATTTTGGAATTAGAGCTCAAACTTAGAGATACAAAAGATTCCTTGGAAAAATTCATGTGATGAGAAGCACCAGAATCTATAACACAACTATATGCAAGTGGTGACTGAAATCTCCCAATAAAATTAAGTTTTTTTCCATGCTGATTAGAAGGATGTGGAGTGGAGATGGAAATTTTGTCTTTCTTGACTACATCCTCTAAGGCTTGCATTCAATTATAAAACCTATGTTCTTCATGACCAACACCCCCACAAAAGAGCATGAAAGGCTAGACTTATTCTTGTATTTGGAAGACTACTTGGGTTTAGAGTTTTTTTCTTTGGGTTTAGGAGCACTTTGAGATGGAGAAGCCCAGTAGATTTGGTTTTATGTTTTGGATTTCCCTTGCCCTTAGGATTAGATGCAACTAATTCCTTTTGAGAGGTGGAAGACTAAGGTTAAAAAATTTGGATTCTTCCGTAATAAGTCTTTCACAAAAAATTTCTAAGTTAGACATTTTGAATGTGTCACCTAAGGTATCCATGCTAGAGAAAAAATTAGAATAAAATATTTGGAATGGTCTTCTCAACTTGGATATAATTAGGTAAATAAACTCTTCTATTTCTTATCTCTTCCACTCCCCTTCAACTATGTCAACAAATTCTTGAACTTGGTAAGATAGTCTATAATTGATGGAAAATATTCAGGATTAAGAGAGGTGATCTCAATTTCAAGTTGCATGGATCTCATGTGATCCACCTTACTAAATGAACCCTCTAATTTATCCCATATTTTAAAAGGAGAGTCACATTTTTCCAAATGAAACAAAATACTATCACTTACATAAGTTCCTACCAAACCCATACACTCATCAAATTTGCATTGGTACTCAAATCTCTCAAATTCTCTAGTGAATACTGGTTGTTCTGAAGAAGTTAAAGCCCATAATCCTTTCCACTTAATGATTTTTTTCCATTCATGGTTTCCATGAGTGGTAATTATTTGTTGTTAATGGCTCAACATGATCTAATGTAAAATTAGATAGAGACGCCATTCTAAAAAATCACCAAAACCATGCAAGAACCAAGCAATGCAACAAGACCCCCTCAGATTTTGGCAATTTATAATGAGTATGTGTTACAATATGACACTTTATAGTTATAGTGCAATTCTTAAAATAAATATTTCCAGTGGAAATATCACAAAAAAACAAGCACTTTTTCAAAAATCGACACTCAAATCCAAGTTACTGATAAAAATATACAAGCTTTTCAATATTATGCTCTACTATTTATTTTAGTTGCCACTAAAACAAAATAAAATTCTCTTGGCTTCACCACACAAATAAAATGAAAGGGGCTGGATTTAATCACCTACTAGTAAGAATCACAAGCTTTAAGCTCTCATATGACCATTTCATATGACCAGGGGCTAAGAATTTCAATGGGTGTTTTGAGAAAGTCACATCCAATTGCTTCTTCTAGTAAAACTTGTCAGTTCAAGAATGTGTAGAATCTGTCTTCCACTGTTGAAAATAACCATGTACATAATTTCTTGAAATGGCACAAAAAAACATGCACAACTGCCCAAATGACTTGCCAAAAGAGAAAAGCAACACTCTTCCGAAAATATCCTATTGCACATAAGATCGAGAATAATGCACCATTGAATAATAAAACCCATATTGGATCTTGAAAACCTAGAAAACCCAATATTTTTTTTCTAGGTTTTATTCCTCTCTATCACGGATTCCAAAGTGGCCTAGTACATACCTTTGCAACAATAAAAAACTCGACAACCAACTGTCTCTAGAAATGGTTGAGTTTACAATTGATCTTAGGGTTTTACCACCTTCCAGATCCAATAGAAGACTTTGGTTTGCATAAAATGCACGCAATAATAAAATACAAATAAATCCTGAATATATGAATATAAAAAAATCTTGTTTGCAAAATAAAACTTACAAATGGATGTCAATAGCAATCTCCAACTCTGATACCATAAAAGGAATGATAACCAAATTGTAGCAAGCCAAGAACTCAGATGCTAATCAAACACCACACATAATAAGATGAAAGTAATTCACCATAATAAATTTAATAAAACCTTTGCAAACAAATTAGCAGCAATATCATATATTATTATAGAACTCAATAAAATACAATGAGAATGGGCCTTGCTTATATTTGAAAGAAATATAAATCTAAGAAATAGTCAAGGTCATAGATCAAGCCATAAATCAAGGAAAGAACTAGTCATCAAAGAACTAGTCAAGTCCATAGATTTAGGAAAGATCTAGTCATAAAGGATCTAGTCAATACCATAGATCAAGGAAAGAACTATACCTAATAACTAGATAATATCTCCAAATATCTAAATAAGATAAAAGGAATATCCACACACATAAGTGGGTGAGTATAAATACAATAAAGGTAAATAAAGTACCTAGGTGAACATGAGATAAGGTAAATACCTACTCTAACATATTTAAATAGAGCTCGTTAAAATATTTCACACTTCCTACCCCACACATCCTCTCGTCATCTAAAAAATTCTCTCTATGAAAAATATTTGGTAAGTTTTATTTTTGTTTGAATATCTTTGCAAGATTTAAATTTCTCAAATGCTTCTAATGTGCAGGGAAAAGTTTTATTCCCATGGGTAAAAGATAGGTTTCCCAGGATGGAGATAACCAGGTCAATGAAAATAACACTCTTAATTTTTTAATTGGCTGAGGAGAAGACCCTTGAAAGGGGACCTTCTTTTTGTGATAGAATAATTGTTTGATTCTAAACTATAAAACCTTATAGTATAAACCTATGCTAGTGGCATTTTATAAACATAAACAAAGCCTATGTCTATCCTAACAACACCTCCTCACTTCTATTCATACTATAATTTTTTAATCCAAATTAAGTCCTTCATTATTTTATCTATTTATGGAACTTTTACTTTATTTTTATGGATTTTTAAAACTTCTTTTGAGTTTTGAATATTAAAAGGGATAAATATGACATGTCTATTTATCCACATAATTAAATATTTGTTTGATTTATTATTTAATGTTATTATTTCCTTGAGGCTACTATACCTATTATCAATTTATTGCCACGTATAATAGAATATTGAAAAAACTTTAACTGTTGTCAATGGAACTTTGGAAGCATTTCATGATTTAGAAATCCATTTCCCTTAACCCAAACTTGAGCTGGGTACAATTGTAAGTGGGGATATGATTTTATAATGTATGTGTCGAGAAAATGGATTTACAAATGTCCCTCGTCTTTGAATTCCAGTTTCAGTTGAGTGATGACGATGCATGTCAACCAATAATCGGTATCATATGCTTCTACAACATACCCAATTGAGAAATTCAAGTGGTTGTATGAAAATCTAGGAAACTTAGGTATCATATTACTCAAACAGACTTCCTTCACCAATGGAGCTCCTCCTCCTCCAGGATTTAACTCGTCCATTACGAGTTTTTCATATTGAACCAAAAATTTGTGTTTCTCAAAACCAATGAGAGTCCCTTCAAACCAATCTTTGTCATATCCTTCCTCGTCACTATGTATCTCCATTTTCATTCCCATGCTCCCCTCTATTCAAACACACACTGTAATAATATTTAATTCTCTGCAACTATCCCAACTCGACAATGTAATTCTTGAACTTGTATTTCCTTTAATTGATTAACTGCACAATTCATAGTAAATGGGGATACTAATCCCACATGTGGCATGATGAAGAATATGCAAGGCTTTAAAAGGAACTATAGAGTACACGAAGGTATGGATGTGGCTATATTTTGGTATGCTTTTAAAAGTTTAGGGTTTACGCTTGAGCTTGACCATATTTTTTGGTGAGTTGGTTAGCGGCTCAGCCATGCAGTTAATATGGCTTTGGTGAGAATTGGGTTTGTTGAATAAGTTAATGGTTCGACTAAGTTATATTACATGATGAGTTAGTTGTAATATCAAGTTGATATGTATTAGGATCTTATCTCCACAATTTTTTATTATATTGTATTTCTATTTTTTTAATCAAAAGAATTTTTTTTTTATATATTTAAATAGTAAGAAAAAATTAGTGTTTGGATAACTAATGATTCATTGTTTTGTACTAATGATTCATTGTTGAAAATAAAGAACTATTATACTCATTTTTTTTTTACGACGAATAGGTTGTTTCTATTTCAAAAACTAAAAAAATCCATTTACATTTCAATGGAATATGTGAATATTATAGTCAAATTAATATATTTTGTACAAGTATTTGTTTAACAAGTCAATTTCAACGTGAAAGAGGGAAAAAACACCAAAATACGACCAACATATTCACTTGAAAAACAATAGGGGGATTTCATAAAACTCCTTTACAAAGAACCTAGATTTTTCTCATTTTGAATTATTTATGTAAAAATGGGGTCTAATCAGTTTATTAGTGACAAGACATAGATGTTGAACAAGACAAATTACAACAATGGAAACTTATATTGAAGGTAGAATTCATAACACACAAGCTCTGGACTGTCATAAATTGTATGGAGAAGGCTCCGACCGATAATAGATAATGTATCCACATACCAATAAAAGGTGTAGGAGGTAATGTCCATCATATTACAAAGTGTGTGTGATGAATTCCTACTTCACATTAGGAAGATTAGGAAAGTATGATATTACAAAGTGAATATTGGACACAAATAGAAGTAATGCATGAAGGTACACATTTATTTAAAATTATAAAATTCATTCTTGAGTTAGTGACAACTCCCATGAAGAGAGATGAAAAATTAATTAATTTATAAGAAAAAATTAAAGACATTAAATCTCAATTAGATGGATGTAACTATAACTTGATTCAAAATAAAATATTGTATTTTATTATCCAAATGAACATCCACGAGAGGTTTAGGAATTTCATTTCAACTCTAAATTCTAAATATTCATTTAATTTAATTTGAATTAATTAAACATGATTATAAAGTAACTACTGTAATAACTAATGTAAAAATGCTAATATATAATAAAGACACAAGTAAACAAACATGAAAAATGTAAAACCCTAAGCAAGAAGGAGAGATATGAAGACTTAGCTAATTTCCAAGTGAATTGGAAGTGATCTAGGTGGATGAAAGTGATGAACAGGCTACAGACAGTGTCATTACCACTCACTGTAAATCCTAGAACTCAGGAATAAAGTAGAACAATTGTGCCCATTGTAGGGCAGAGGTGCCTGGGCACTAGCGACTAGATCTGGGTGTTAGTGGCTGTATAAATGCTCATAAACTAAATTCTTATGTGTCATGAGGGTTTAAATGTTTTTTTGGAATTAGGGTAAAGTGAGGGTTATAGAAGGTCCCACAAATTTGTACAAAAAGCCCAGCTGGCTTTATCAAGAGATGAGAATTACATTTAGAGAAACCCGAGATAATTACAAAAAAAGAAATGAACAACCGAAAAAAACCAGAAGCAAGAAAACAAAAGGATACCATGGAAGTGCTAAGGAATCTTCAGGATGAAATACAGTACTTAAAGGAGTAGAATAAAGCATCAAAGACAGTCCAAACTGATCTCGATGATATGAGAGAAGTATGCAAAATGTTGCGCTAGGAGAACATCATCGCACTATTAGGAAGTTGGTTAAAAGGGAACACTCTACGTGAAAGTATTGAGACAAGATGGTAGATCCTGGATGCAAATCTTCCCCCTGATAGTTTTGACTATTACAAAGAAATTACTCTGAATGTTGTTATGGAAGGATGGTTGTCGAGCAATATTCTAATAGATACAGGTGTGGAAGTAAATGTGCTTACATTAGATGCATGGTACAAATGGGGAGGCATCCATTACATCCATCATCTAATGTGTTGTTTATGGCAAACTAGACTAAGGCCACCCCCATAGGAGTTCTAAAGGATGCATCTATAACTATATAAGGGGCCAAGTTCATTGGGGATTTTGAGGTATTAGCACTTGCAGAAGAAGAAATCTTTCCAGCCTTACCTGGATGCCCTTGGTGTTATGCGAATAACATGGACTTGAGATTCAATAAGGGGTATATCAGCTTTGAGAACAAGGAGGAAAGGGTTGTGATACCTTTGATAGATGGGATGTCTACACCATATGTTGAGTCTCTAAGTGAGCAGGACTTAAACATAATCTATGTCCATGCTTTTCAGGGTCCATAGGTCAATGATGGGAGAATTCTCATTATATCAATGATACTATGAGTATTGCTTGTGACAATTGGCCTCATGGTACATATGAACTATTAGGGTGCGAGGTGAAAAATGTGGCTGCGCATAAGAATGGACTTCATTCTATTTGATGGATAGGTGGCACATTACCTTGGTATACAGGAGAAAAAATCTACCTTTAGTTTTCAAAGCCATGGAGGTACAGTGCATATACCAGGTCAGGAGAAGAGACATGTTATCATATGTCTTGCGTGGGATAGTAGCACATTGGAGGGTAGTTCATAGAGATAGTCTTACAGAGTGGAAGGAGATCAGAAGTGCCCTATCTACCAGGTTTATACGAGGTAATGCACCTATGCAGATATGCACTTATAATTGTGATCAACCTACTCAACATCACATTCAACAGTGTGAGAGAATATGGACAGTAGGATAGGAAGCATTACCACCTTCACTCTAGGTGTATAGAATGTATTCTACTCTACAAGGATGTACACGCGCTTGTTATGTATATGCAGAACTACATAGAGAGACTAGGAATTGGAAAACTTTGACTACAGGAATGATCCAGACCTTTGACTATTTTTCTTTCCAACCTCCAATAGAAGAGGCATTAAAATTTATCAAGTGGTTAACCATGGGAGATAGTGAAAAGGTGGAGGAACTCATATAGGAATTAATAGGTGAGATAGAATCAGGCACACATTTTGAAGAAGAAGGAGAGATCTCCATATTACTTGATTGTGCTTTTCTTAAGAAAGAAAAAGGCAAGATGGTGTACATCGTGTATATGAGGAAGTTAAAAATTTGGATATTGACCATTCATAAGGAGCACGCGAGGTCTTGGATAGTGCAGATAAGGATACACACACATACCATGAACCAATGAAGACCAAAAAGGTCAATATAGGATCGGATGCTAAGCCTAAGGAGGTCATAATTGGAGACTACTGGTCAAACTCAGAGGTGACAAAGATCATTGAGTTACTCAGGGATTATCATGACTTATTCCCTCAAGGGTATCATGAACTTAAAGGTGTGCATGAATCACTTGGGGAAATGAATATAAAGCTTAAGGAAGGTGCACGCCCCGTAAGAAAGAGACCTTACTGAATGAATCCTAATTTGCGCAAAAAGGTAAAAGAAGAAATTAATAAAATGTTGAAATTTGGAATTATCAAGCCCCTTGATGAGTCCGAATGGGTTGGTCTAATGGTTATCAGTATCAAGAAGGATGGACGAATTAGAATATGTGTAGACTAAAGGGAGATAAATGCTTTGTGTGTAACAGACCCATTCCCTACGCCATTTATGGAGGAAATACTAGAGGGAGTTGTAGGGCGCGAGATATATTCCTTCACAGATGGGTTTTTCGGGTATCATCAGGTTAGGATTGCTCAGGAGGACTTCGAAAAGACTAAATTTACTACTAAATGGGGAAGCTTTGCCTATACTGTGATGCCTTTTGGATTGAAAAATGCACCTGTTGTATTCTTACGTATAGTTGTTCAGGCATTCAAATATTTTCTTCACAACTTTTTACAAGTTTATCTAGATGATTGGACAATATATGGGCTTGTGAAATATCATTGTGACAATCTGCGCTTAATGTTTGAACGATGCAAAAAATTGAGTATCTCTTTAAACATCAAGAAGTGTATATTTTCTAGACCTTTTGGAATATTGTTAGCGCATATAATCTGTAAGGAAGAGTTGTTGGTTGATCCAACTAAGGTTGCAGTCATTCTAGGCCTAGAAGCGCCTACCAGTCAAAGTGAGGTGTGCAGATTTTTGGGTCATACAGGCTACTATCAAAAGTTCATCAAAGGGTATGCCAAAATTGCTGCACCCTTGTAAGAATTACTAAAAGGGAAAGGTGCATTTTATTATAGAGAACTGCAGCAGTGCACGTTTGAGATATTAAAAGAGAAACTTACTACCGTGTCCATTTTGTGTCTTCCCTTATGGGATAAACCATTTCAGGTGCATGTGGACACTTCTAGCATGGCCATTGGTGTTGTGTTATCTCAACCTAGTGAAGGTATTATAGATCATCCAATTTTTTTTTCTAGTAGGAAGCTAACTCCTGCTGAAAGTAATTATACAACTACAGAGCGCGAAGCTTTGTTAATGATATATGCACTACACAAGTTTCGAGAGTAATTGTTAGAAACACCTTTTGTGTTTTATATAGGTCATGTGGAATTAAAGTATTTGGTGAACAAACTAGTCTTGTAAGGGTGCATATACAGATGGGTACTCCTATTTCAAGAGTTTGACTTCACAGTTGTGGTGAAGCCAAGGAAAAGTAATTCTAGACTAGTCCACTTGTCTAGAATTAACTCAGGAGAAGAAGCACAAAAAATTGAAGAAACCATGCTAGATGCACAATTATATAGGTTACAATGCACAACCATGGAATTAGAAGAAATTGTTGTTTTTCTACAGATTGGTATGGCACCAGAAGGAATGAAGGCATTAGAAAAGAAACAACTTGCTATACGTGGGATGTCGTTTATGTTAATCAGTGGTGACCTCTACAAGTTAGGCAGAGATGAAGTATTACGCCATTGTGTATTAGAGCATGAGTGCAAGGATATTATGGAAGAAGCCCATGGTGATATTATAGGAGGCCATTATGTAGGTGATGTGACTTCTTGGAAGATTCTACTTACTAGATTATGATGGGAGACATTGTATAGAGACTGTAAAGAATATTATAAGGCGTGTGATCATTGTTAGTGCCTAGGAAAACTAGGGAAAAGAGATGAGATTCCTTTGAGACAAATTACTAGTGTTGAACCATTTGAGAAATGGGCCATTGACTTTGTAGGACCTATTTCTCTAGCCACACGTAGGACTAGGTTGCGCTATATCATTACTTGCATAGATTATCTCACACGGTGGGCAGAAGTAGCACCTACAAAGGACTGTACAGCAGCTACAATAGCTAGGTTTCTATGGGAGAATGTTCTTACAAGATGTGGATGTCCTTGAAGCTTGACAAGTGATAGGGGTACACACTTTTTGAATGAGATAATTAAGATCCTATTAGATGAGTTTATGGTTGTACACCCTAAAACTACACCCTATCATCCTCAAGAAAATGGAACTGCTGAGGCTTTCAACAAGATTTTGAGCCAAACTTTGACAAAAATTTGTGATGTTGGGATAAAGGATTGGGATGATAAAGTGTTAACTATTCTTTGGGCATATAAAACAACTTATAAGAGATTCAACAAAACCACATTGTTTCATTTGGTGTTTGGTACATAAGTCATTCTCCCTATAGAATTTATGTTACCGTCTTTGTGCATTGCGCGTGCTGGAAGTCTAGCTGATGAGAAGGCTTTAGAAGAGCGTATTGAGACGATGATTCAACTGGATGAGTGACGAGCCATAGCACAATGGAGTTAGAAATAGGAAAAGTCTAGGCAGAAAGCATGGGATGACAGAAACATAAGGGATAAGAAGTTTGAGATTAGATAAATGGTACTTCTTTATGACTCTAAGTGCTTGCGCCATATAGGAAATATCAAATTACATTGGTTGGAGCCGTATGTCATCACTTACATACTTGAATTAGGTGCTTACAAGTTAGAAGCACTTGATGGATCACGTATACCCGATTACTTTAACGGGAGTAGGCTGAAGCCCTACTATAAATAAGTATTCTTGGTGTTTGTAATAAGGTAGTATTGCCATTTATATTAGGTTTTCAATTATGTGTTTCCTTAATGTATTTCCTTCATTTTTGTTATGCTTTGTCAATTTAGTTGTTCTTGTGTAATAAGCATGCTTGCGTGCATGAAGCTAATTACTATGTGTAGAATTTTTATGTGTAGGGGACTACACATATGTTTAGTGTGGGGTGGTTGTTTATATCTAGGTAAAAGACAGTGAGAATTGAATGGATTAAGGAATAATTTGTAATGAGTGTGCTTTAAGTCAAAAGAAAATTGATTCTCAAAAGTGACCAAGGATGGAGATGAAAGAAGGAACAATATAATGTGAGGCAAGCGAAGGCCATGATAAATACGAGAAGAAGGTATAATGATGAAGTAATCAAGCGCAAGGACACACACTAAAGAGAAGTTTGTCACCAGAGGGTAGGGAGGCATGCTAGAAGGTTATAGCTTGGGTGTAAATATGTACCACACAGAATGAATGAATTTGGTTAATGAATGAGGGGATATTTTGTAGGTGAAGGGGCAATAAATGCATCAAAATTTGAAAAATCTATATAAGAATGGGATGCGAATTAATTTTACCATTGTAATTAAGAGTATTTGAAAGAAGCCAAGTGCAAAGAGCTGAGTTATCATTTTAAGGTGCGAGAGGTGTGTAACCATTCGTGATGAAGATATATGTCATAAGAAGCTTGTATCCCCGGTGGTAAGGGGTTTGAGCAAAGTGAGGCGATGGAGACGAGTTACGAGTGTGTAATTTCACCTAGGGAACGCTTAATCGAACTAGAGTTTGCTTCACACATTACAAAATTTGAACGAAAGGATCTACAAAGGATTACAAGGTAAAAATGGCACCCAAGAAGGTAGTTGTAATAGGAGTAAAAGGAAAGAAGAAGGTGGTCATCGAGTAGGAAGAAATGGCTCCAGAAATCATTTTTTTGGAGATGCAATATCCAGAGGGGGTTATTTTCAGCCAGGAGTGGGATTCTCACATAAGGAAAAGAAAAATAAAGTGATTACA